>JAWQUT010000157.1:160742-175480 GCA_033807755.1 Ellobium chinense
GTGAGTGGACACAAACAGATGCTCAGACAAAGGAGGATAAAGAGGAAAAAATACTTAAGAAGACAAACGCAGAGAGAAAATGTAAGAAGGAAAGCAAGTGATGAAGTGGGAATTGAACCCACAACTTCTGCATATGCTCCCATCAAGTTTCATTGCTGCCACATCATTTTCTTTCCTTCGTCCATTGTCTCTCTGCATTTGTCTTCTTGAACACTTCCCTCTCTTTATCTCTGCTCACTCTCCATTTCTGTTATTAAGTGCTCCATTCCCATCCTGTACTACATCTTGATTCCTCTAGAGGAAAGCTGGTGAAGAATTGAAACACATGATGAACAGGTACATTTTTCTGGAGACTGCTTCACTGGGGTTTCTACTTAACTATATTTCTGGAGAGAAAGATTGTAAAGTATTTAATATCCTAAACTTTGATAAGTCTACAAATAATCGAATCCATACCCTCATCTTGACAGCTGAGCATGCTAACCAGGTGAGGCTTTTAGTTTAAAAGAAAATCAACACATTAAAGATTTCAAGCTATGGACTTTTTTCATAGCCTTTTGCAGGTGAACCTGACGTTTAGGCAATTTAACCTGAACAGATTTTTCAACCATCTTCAGTTTTGCTTCTTCTTTCAACTACTTACAATATTGCTTATTCAGTCAATGAAATTAGTTTTGATGTGTCTAGAAAGGTTGCAGTCTTCTGAAGGTGAAGCTGCTTTCTTCTGCGACTCCCTGATTACCTAAGTCCTGCATGTACCTGTCATATTTTTGTGGTCGGAATGTGAAAAGAATCCAAGTTGTTATTTTAGGAACAAAGATAGCTTGTGTAGGCTGAATGAATACAACTGCCTTGGCAGCAGCAGCATTTTCACCCTAAGCTAACTTTTAGCAAAGATTGTAAATAAAAAAATGGGACTTTCAGCTTAAAAAAGCATCCACACTACAACTTAGTTCCACCTACTGGAGAGAAGGTAAACATGGTTCTCTAAGGATTTTTACAATAGTGGTGTATAGGCTGATATTTAGCTGGTTTCTAAGGAGGCCAGGCCTACATGCTTAGATCAAGACTAAGCTGTAAACTAGCCCTCTGCTAGGGGGCACCAAAACTAGGCTGCGGTTACTTATTAAATAAGGTGATTGCCGAGAGTGTCCCATCTTATTAAAGAGTCTTAGCATCTAGTAGTGGGAATGCTTCACTATGTAGGAATCAGTCAAATGTAATTAATTAATACAAGATTCTAAGCCAGACAATACCCTTCCACATTTTTATCTCTGTCTTTTTCATGAGATGTTTCTGGCTTTATTTTCCCCTGTGTCCTATCATCCTCTCCACATGAAAATGATCACTCTAATCTTCATTCATCAGTACAGTCTATAATGCATACCTTAATCCTATATTCCTTCTTCTTCGTCTCTGCTCCATCCAGCGGGCTGTGTGTATAATGGTATCCAGTACACTCAAGGTGACACATGGGATGATGGTTGTATCTCCAGATGTAGATGTCTTGATGACAACACAGGAGTGTATGAATGTGATGAAAGGTAGGTAAAGGACATATGAGGCCATCAAAGCAAAAACACAGTAGTATCCAGACAAGGGTTTTGAAATGGTCCAATTGATACTTTATGACAATGAACCCTACATTCATTTCATTGGAAAGAAATTGTTTAAAATAATACAACTTTCTTCATCTGTATGTATAATTTGAACTTCTACATAAAAAAAAATTTCTTCCTTTATTCCACTCACAGTCACAAAAATCTCCAAATCTAGAGCATATCGGTCCATGGCCAGAGAAATATTTGGGATTGAAATTTTTTTTCAAGACTTTGAATAATTGATTTATCATGCATTTCCAGCAAATGTGAACAACATAATTAATGTTAAAGGAAACATAGCTTTGCCACACAGAAGGGACATTATTTCCTTTGTCATGTGGATGTGTCAAAGGAAGACATTTCAGATGCATAAACTAAATGCTGGAAAGAAGGTGCGGAACCTCATTGAGTGCAGTTGTAATTTCTTCACTGTTTTTGTAGTGTGCGTTCAGTAAACAACACTCTGCATTGCAGGGTTCCCATTTAAGCCTCTTTACAATCAAAACATTAACCATCAAAAAGATATAAAAATCTAAGGCTTATTTAAGTAAGCCAAACTTGAAATAATATATTTAGGGAACGACTGATGAGGGATAAAAGGTACTTCTGATTTCAGATGTATTCAGTACACCAACCTACCACAGACCTGCCAGCTTGTCCCTGATCCATCAGACAACTGCTGTGAAGTGCCAAAGTGTGCTGATGTTAACCCCTCACCAACTCCTACACCTACTGGGGGACCTGATGATCCAACTCCTGCCACCAGGTCACCAGGAAATGTTCCACAGAAGACAGGTATTTGTTCAGTTACAGATTTTATTTCAGGTGTTTTCCCATGCATTAAATTTGTATTACAGCGGTTTCTGTAACCTAGGAGAAACTGAAAGAGTAGAAATCTGCAGCCTATGCTCTTCTTCTCATCAAGTTTGCCACATATTGATAGGCCTTGAGGATGTTTCAGTGACAAACACAAGTTAATTTCTGTCTAATTAGCAGTATTGTACAGTTCAGTTTATTAAATTAAGGCAGCCTCTGTCAGTTCTTTAAAGGGACAGGGGTGGTTACTTGCTCACAGCTTGAGAAATCCACATCATTTGTTTCATAACATGTAAACTGTGTACATTGCACCTGATAGTTCTGTGGAAACACTCCAGGAATGTCAGGATTATCACCCTGCACCCACCACCTTTGCTCATGCTGCATGCTACCAAAAAAAGGCAAATAGGCTACCAGATGATTACTCCAGATGCTTTGTGATTGCATCTGCACCAGTCGTCTGCTTGCTTTCCTCAGTTTATGACGCCAGGCAGCATCCTGCAAAAACTCAAAGTTATCAACAACTACTAACCATTTGTCCCTAAAATCAGTGTTTTTGTGTGCAGACATCATTTTACTCTCTATTTCTGCAACAAACAAAAATGTCATATCAAATGGTCCCTTTCACCCTCTGAATCCCTGTTATCTCATTTCCTCGTTTAGCAACACTAACCTCATTTTGACTGGCTGTCAACACTTTGACTAAATTGTATGTTGAGACATTAGCTGAACCCCTTTGCAACCACATACACAAACATTATAATTTCCGTATTGCATAATACATAAGCAAACTAACTGATCTTTGGAAGTTTGAAAACATGTAATTCACCATATTATCATGGAAAATCATACCATTACAATTTCATGGTTTAGTTTAAGTTCCATCCTACTTCTAATAACTCTCTTTCTCTCCCCCTCTCTTCCTCTGTCTTTCTATCTCTTTCTGTCACGTTCTTTGTCTGCTCTGGAATTCTTACAGTCATTTTATTAGGTAAGAAAGAATTAGCACTTACTTATACCGTGATAGGGTACTATCAGGCATTTCCAGTAATTACTGAACCTATCCACTCCAGATTTCTGTGTGTATCATGGTCAAGCTTACACCCAGGGCCAAGTATGGTATGATGGCTGTGCTCAGATGTGTGTCTGTGAGGATGCTAAATTGAACTATACTAGATGCAAGCAAAGGTAAAGATTTTTCAATATTATATGTGAACATAGGAAAACTAAATATTCAAATGTGTTTTTGCACTGTCATGTTCTTCCTCTGTGCCATTCTATTTGCTTTTTTAAATGCATGTTTGTTGTTTGTCTAATTATGAAAATATTACACCAAGAATTTGTTTTTACCATTTGCATGAATCAAAATGAAAAGGGTACTCTGTGGCAGGGAGCATCTGAGCAAGAGAGTTGATCAAATCATGGAATATCTTATATAAACTGTAGGTTGTAGAGTAGGATATATTTTCAGTCTATCTGTCTTTCCCTTCAATCTCTGTTCAGAACGGGTTGCATCAGATGACAAATCATGAGTAGATACACAGTCAAATTTCATGATATGTTCTTTCTATCAGATGTGCCGAGTACACCAATGTCCCTCTCAACTGTGTGATGGTCCCAGATCCTAATGACCCTGTCTGCTGTCAAAAACCTGACTGTGAGACAGATCCGAGTATGAATATTACTGGCTACACAGGAAAGGTGACTGGGTTTGGTACACCTCCAACTACGATGACACCCACTCCTGGTAGCACACTTGTGCCGCCATACGTAACCTTTCCAACACCTCAGCGTGTCAACAGTAAGACACAGTAATTTTTGTGTGTGGATAGTATATACATAAGAACCATTCATTGTCTTCCCTGCTTCTTTTATCTCTTTTGGCTTGTCATAGGCTGATGACTGGCTCAGTCATTTTACCATTATGGTGTTGACAGTCTTACTCATGGTATTCCTGGCAGTGGCTGGTAAAAAACAACAGTAATGACATAATATAACCAAAAACAACAACAAAATAATTCAACATCAGCACCAACATCCAAGCACCAAAGCATCATTAAGTATCTTAAAGCTGTGCTCTGAGCATAGTGGGAGCACTTAAATCCATTAGCTGCTCATGCCTTGTTGGCCAAATGCTGCCTGCCTACTTTGACAACAGTCATGCTAGACTGACTTGAGTTTCACTCAGTTGAGCAGGGAGTGAAACCTGTTATCAGTAGATGGTAATAAAAGTGACCAAACATTGTTCTGATGCTACAGTAGATAACCCAGTCACCACCAGCACCATGTGAAAGATCGATTTTGAGAGAAGAGGCCACATAAAACCTAACCACAAGATTTGTTGTCCCTACCAGAGGATCAAACCCATGGTCTTTCAGCTTGCAAGTCTGAATATGCTACCACACTTCACATGGACACTAACCTCACAGCAATAAATAAATAAATAACTCTACTTAAATACCTACTTAAATAGCCACTGTCCAAATCATTCTTTAACTAGAGTTCACCCATAACCTTGACTTACTTCCCAACTGCTTACATGTAGTAAGAATATTTTTGTTGACAGTGCCATCCTTCACCCATGGTTGTATTCTTCTCACAGATTCCTGCCTGTATAATGGAGTTTATTACACTCAAGGACAGAGATGGAGAGATGGCTGTGACTATGACTGTGAATGTATAGATGGTACAACAGGTCTATATCAGTGTGTGGAGATGTAAGTTTTCAACTTCCCTGTTTTTTTAACCATCGGGACTTTGTTGTTCGAAATGAGCACTGAGTAACAGAAGAACCATTGATACATAACTGAGCCATATACATTTTTTAGTTTGTCAGCAGTGAAACATTTGGGGAAAATTGCTCAAAGAATTCCATTTACTAGTCTGTTATTGACAAATAAATCTTTAGATTGAATATTTCCACATCAAACTGCACTGTTTTTAAATTGCTAGTAGAACGTGTTAGTGATGTAGCTGGGCATGTATAACATTTCTCTGTTGATTGACAGTCCATACATAAATGACGTTACTACCATTAAATTATTTCACTCTCAGGACTTGTTGAAGTAGGTAGCTTAACCACAGGAGTGATTCTTTTTAAGTGAAACCAGGTGGAGTATGTTTACTGCTTAAAATCTCAAGAAATAATTTACATCCTGTCAGGAAGACATGACATGATGCTTTAGTCAAGTTTTAATCTTTGTCAAGTGTATGCAGCTTTCCTGCCCAAATGGTTATAATGTTTCTTAAAAATAGATTTCAGAAGAATGTTGCACCAAAAGTATTGGGGTGACCATTCACACTATTTCTGTCTTTGGAAATGAGAAGGAAAGAAGAGAATAAAACAATAAAGAGGAGGGAAGGAGAGAAAGTATTTAAATTGTGGAGTGGAAAGAAAAAAACTTAAGCCACACAAAACAAAGAAACAGATAGGAGTTTGGAACCTTGGTCAACAAGACAGTTTCTTTCTTTGTTGGTGTTGACTGACAGTGTAGAAGAGCATAGATCTAATATCCACTGGGAACAGCGCTCTCTGTTGTGGACTTCCCATTTGTAACATATCATATGAATCAACGGCCCTGCAGGAATTAGTGGGAATGAGAAGACTGATAAGTGCTGCTGATTCAGAGGGAACTTTTGAGCAAGCAACAAGGACTTTGTGAGGAGGGCAATAAATGTGTGAATGAACAATGAATAAACATTTGGTGGACATACTGTGTTTAAATGAAGAACCTTAGGATGAAGGGTGGGGATGATAGGAAGGCAGATAAGCCAGGGAAGGCTTACTCATTAGAGATTTTGTACAGCAAAGGGTACAGTTTCTATACAGATACTTCGATGGTTATGTCAACTAAAGCATGACACCAGAGAAACACTTCAAGTGCAGTGAAGGTGTTTCTTCAAAGTTTAGTTTATTAGTCCAGTTTCTTTTCTAATCAAATTCCTCCTTTTTTGTCCTTTAATGACAGATGTCCTAACTATGGGAATGCACCATCTTGCCCACTGGTTCGTGATCCATCAAATCCATGCTGCCTGATGCCATTGTGTAGCCCTAATGCTAGCACCACACTGGCTCCTGGGCCAGGACAAGTCACACCTACACCACTGCCCACACCCTACCCAATCATGCACTCAACCTTAGTTCCACAACAGCAAGGTGAGCAAACTAAAATAGTCTTTGGTCCATTCTGCATCTCTTGTAAGCTGCCAATTTTTGTGTGCAATGATAATGACAGAGTCTGATATATTTGTAAATCCTGCAGTTCTGATTTACATGTGTCTAATATGAGCTAGAAGTAAACAATGCTATTGTTTTAACAAGATTTTCAAATTTATCTGATCCAATAACAACTGAACATCCTATGGCTTATCATCACCTCAGTTCAATAATCCTGTATGTTACAATGGAAATAGAAAGACATACAGGATTATTGCTGGGAGGCACTTATATCTAAATCAAATATAAGACTGTGAAAATAAAACACTTTCAGTTCATTATCACTGTGTGCTGGGCATTCAGATATTTGCTGTTACTGGGTATGAGATTTTCACTAAGGCTTGCATAGGGTTTTTTCTTCCATCAAGTGGCAATATCTATATATGAACAGATCTGGCCCTCAGACTCCGATTCACTAGCTTTTCTTTGTATGTCTCTTATTTCAGTTGTCAGTTGATAAAAAACTCAAACATAAACTGTTGGCAATCTTTTTGAATAAATTCATTATATATTTTGCTCATAGTTTTGTGTCAAATCTGGGCAAAACCAACTTCAGTGATATATATAAATAAAAAAATATATATATAAAAGAACAAATAAGAACACATGTACAAAATATTATGCCATACACTAAATATATGCCAGGAAATAAATCTAAAAAGAAATAATATAAGCACATCCACAAGTTATGGGACTATGTCCCAAGAGTGGGCATTACAATATTGAGCAAAGAAACATAGATTTTATATACTTGCATGATTCAAAGACAATTTTCAGCTCAGCCTCTTCCTCTTTCTTAGTGGTGATAAGGAAATTATTTTTATTTCAGCATTTTGTGTTTATCATGGTGTGGCATACAAACAGTATGATGAATGGTATGATGGTTGTGACTACCACTGCCGTTGTGAGGATGCAATTACCAACCAAATCAACTGCGATCAAAGGTGGGTAAAGCTAGTTTAAGCCAAGATGGAGCTTGAGTGAGGGGGATATCCCTCTTCTGACACCAAATGTAACAAGACATGAAGTGCTGACAGCTAACCAGGTGATTCCCCTCTTTCTCCTGCCCCCTAGCAATGTTATTCACCCAGTCTTAGGTAAAAACCATGCAGAGTAATCTGTCCATGTTCCTGCAGCTGACTGAACAAAGCATTTTAAGAAGAGATGAAGTCAATGTTGCAGGTTTCTTCACTTTTTTGCATCTGTTTTAACAGCAACCCCAAAAAAAGATGTAATGCTCACTGAGAATATTAATTTGATTTTCATAGTTCTGATTTAGCTTTGGACAGATGGCTTTCAACCTGAGCTGTCTATGCTTTTATGACCAATAACTGCAAAGGACATTCTCCTATGTCTGCAAAAATTTGGTTGTTATGTGAATTGCAACAGTGGAAGCATACATAACAAAGTCATTGCAGTGAAAATATTTTAAAGACCAGTTTTTATTATGTTTTTCAGAGAGCATAATAAAAGATATATTGCTTCAGTAAATGTAAAACTTTAGCCACTAAGAAGTTTGTCAGGAAACAGACAAAAGAGTAGTCTCAAAGACTGATGGATGTGTGCTCTTTGCCCTATCATAATATGATTGCAAAAATTGCTACCTTCACAGATGTCCTACATATCCAAACCTCCCGTCAGGATGTAATTTGGTCACAGATCCTAAAGATCCATGCTGCCAGACTCCTGGCTGTGTACCGACTCCAGATCCAATTACAAATATAACAGGTGTTCTTGGCAGTTTCACTGGCAAGACCTTGCCTGATCCATCCCCGAACCCTGCTACTCAAGGTAAAGAGGAAAATCTTGTATGCATAACCTTGTGGTATTTTTGTATCGTTCCCATGTAATCTTGCATGTGCACTCGTGTGTTTGTCAGATTGTTCACCTTTCCTTTTAACTTCATTAACTTAACCAAAACCCACTGCATCATTGATACTAATAATATCGCTGCCCCCTGTCAGTTACTGAAGCACGCCCAATCTGTCAAGCTCTGAAGATTTACTTCTAATTGGAAACCTTCCTCATCACTTGATGTGGTATGTCATCATCTTTAACCTCGTCAGCTTGACAGTCAGTTTGCATTGACCCTTGTACTTGTGCACATCACATTTTGTAGTATCTCAATAATCAGAGGAGGATATAGCTACTAGAATAATCAAAACCACCGTGTTGGTTTCATGTAAATGTAGTCATAGTGTTTATATCAAACCCAACAGATGCTACATTTTCCTGTTCTACTGTATTAGCAACCTACCAGACACTACAAACTGACCAGGTATACGGTTAAATATCTGATTAATACATCGAATTATTACAATGAATTACACCAAACAGTGGCTTTCTCCATTTACCGTTCTTCCATTTCTAGAAAATTATTCTTGCCTTCACGATTGAAGAATACTTTTCCACCTGTAAGGAGGCCTACCTGTTTGTTGGAAACTGAAAAAACATATATATATATATGAGAAATAAATGTACAGAGAAATACCTTCTTTTATTCTTCATTCAAAACAAAACTGAGCTCAAAATTAATGAAAAAAATTATGACTCTGAATTTAATATATGACCAAAAAGAAGTTGCAATAAAATGTTTTATCCTTATCTATAATGTATTAAAAATACATCACTTTCTTTGAACAAACCACTTCTTAAGTATTCCACATATTAAGATATGCCTTTAAATATATGAATTATAACTCATATGTTGAATGGTGAATAGAAAATTCTTCATATTTCATTGATATCGTACATTTTGCAAAGCCACTTGTTTCATAAGTAATTCATAGAACTTTTCAACTGCTTCATAAAGAAGGTGACAACAAATTAAACTTGTAGAATGATTATGGTGAAGGTATTTTACAAATCTAAAGACTTCAGCCATGAGCAAATCTGGAGCACGTTCCTGATTTTCTTAGTACCTCATAATAAATAATAATAAGAATAATGTGGGCTTATATGTCTCACATCCAGGCTAATGCCCACTTACACACTGCAACTATTCCTACCCCAGCGGGCCTGACCACTCTATGACTTTTTTGATACTCTGCGGAACATGCAGTGCTGTTGCCACTTACAGGCACTGATCGCTAGTTTTCTGACAACATCTTCAATGAAATTCACATATCAGCCAGCCACTAGCTTGTTTTCTATGTGAATTGTTGTCTATTTTAAAACCATACAGATGTGTGTGTCTACCATGGGAGGAGTTACCAGCAAGGAGACAAGTGGATGGATGGCTGTTTGTACAACTGTACCTGTATGGATTCTAAACAAGGTCTTTATGCATGCACAGAGAGGTTAGTAGAATCTCAAGATGATTATGCAGAATGGATACTCCATTGGCATAAGTTAGATAGGAAACTCTCAGTTGTGAGAATGAATCAAGAGAAGAGCTTTGGGGGAAAAGTCTGAACATTTTATGACTCTTCCTTCCTGACACTTTGAAGGGACTGGGCCACACTCAGACCATAATCCTAGGATCCCATGTGTTTTTTTCTGTTGTTTGCTTTTGAGAAGAAGCTGGAGAGTTTAAACTCACAGCTTTTAGTGATCTGTTTTAAAACTTTGCCACCTTGATGACTAAAAATGACAGCAGTGTATAAGCTCCCTAAAAAATTGAGAATATTACTGAATAACCTGGTTTCCTCTGTAGATTCACCTAAGTAATCATCATGTAGTTATGAATTCACAGCTTGTTTTACTGAAAGGTATTACTGAATATACATTACAATAATATTACTTGTCACTTAAATTGATATACATTTTATTTAATGCAATTGCAACTCCCCAAGAGCTGGAAAAAATTCATGTTAAAAGAAGTTGCTGCTATTCATCTGTTATCTCCAATATGTACAATATTTGGCCTTCCGATGCACAGATATTCCATTAAGGCAGATTTTCAGTAAATGGATTTCAATGAATTATAATGTACTTGTGTAATTATGTCTCAGGTGTGTACGGTATCCCAGTGTACCTCAGGGATGTCAGCTTGTCCCAGACCCACAGGATGCATGTTGTGAGGTCATAGATTGTCCCACTCCTGCACCTGCCACCACCATGACCCCACCCACTGGTCCCACTCTCACTCCTACCCCAGGCCCTGGACAGTTGACTGCAGTGCCACCTATGGCAGGTATGAAGATATGTCATTTTATATTTTGTGGAAATATATGTCTCATTGCAAAGTATTAATTGACTCTTCTTTTACTCACAGGGAATCTTTATCATTTCTTATCAGTTCCCTACTGAAGCAATGAAAACCCGTTGTAAGAAATTTTGCCAAAACTTAAGTAAGGTGAAGCACACAACAGACTTGTTCTCCAGTTTAAGACTTATCATAGAACACTGATAGCTGATAATGACACCCGAGAGCTCTGCATTCTGTCACTTTTACTTCTCATAAAAACTATCCTTAAACTCCACTATGTTTTTCATGATGATGCATTGTAAGGTAGGTAATAAAAATATTTACACTCGTCATTGAAGTGCAGTGAAATGCATGTATTTGTATAATAGAACCTTGATAATAAGTTTGTCCATGGTGCAGGAGTTAGTAGATAGTAGTTACAGACCAAGTTTATCACCAGGGTTTTGACAAAGCCTTTAATTTCATTGGATTTCTCTTTTGAGTTCTCATTCAGTGCTATTTACACCAATTCTAACTTCTATCACCATTTCCATGAATAACACTGTGCATGTACCTAGGAAAATAGTCCATGTTAGAGCAACTATAAAACACCACAGAATTAAACAAAGTTCTAAACAGTTTGGCTTGAGCTTTCATCAATAGCTATATCATAAATACATGTAAATGCGTACTGGATAAAAGCAGCCATGTAAAGAGAAATTTAAAAGTTTGAAAAAAGATCAGTGTGGGGAGGTGAACTTGTAATAATGATAACAGATGGTCATCGCCATCATTATCATCATCATCATCATCATCATTATCTTCATTTTCCTACATAGTCATCTTCCGTAATGTTTCTGTATACCTTACCCCAGATGTATGTCAGTACAATGGACAGTATTACAGACAAGGCCAAGTGTGGTACGATGGTTGCAACTTTATGTGCCGATGTGACAATGCCACCCTCAGCTACTATACCTGCAGAGAAAGGTAAGCAGTTCCCTTCTGCCGTCTTTCAGCAAAAACACAAACAAAACAAAAATGCTTTTATGTTTATCTTAAGTCAACACTTATTTCATTTTGAAACCTCATCATCTCAGATTACTTACTCAATAATTTATGTGGGATTCCAGTATGAAATTTTGACACTTAGAGCACTCCAAGAGAACCAGCATTACATATTCAGAAATGAGTCAGGAAATCTTCTTCAGTTGCCTTCCCTAGAGGGTCTTGCCTCCCTAACAGCATGTCTCTATGCAGCCCTACCTAATGCTAGTTGCCTCACTACCACCATGCTTATGCAAGGTGTCTACTTTACATCTCTTTCCCATTATCTCCCTGATCGACCTGCTTGCCTTTTTACTTGATAAAAAGCACATACAGAGAGATCCAAAATGATGTAATTCCAGTTTCATCTAAAGCCCACACTGAAAAACATCACTTAATCTGTTGACTGGATGGTTTTGCATTACAGTGATGACATGAGATGGATTAGATGCTGCTTCTTGTTTAAAGAGCAGGCTAGGATGCAAATATTATTCCAGTTTGTCTCCTGAAACTAAGAAACTTTCACTTGATTGGGTAGAGAAATGAAAAACCGAACAGCATTTCATTTCTGAAGTACAACATATGAATTAAATATTTATGTCATTTTCAGATGCAAACGTTATGATGCAGTGCCAGCAGACTGTGTCATGATCCCAGACCCCATGGATCCATCCTGCTGCACCATCCCTAACTGTCCACTGGTACAACCAGGTGCAGTGCCCACACCAGGTCCCCTCCCAGCCACTCAGAAACCTGGTTCAGTTGTTGGAATTGGGAAGGTATCTTGAAAGCTCAGCACTAACCGTTATGTGGACATACCCTGTTGACTTGCTCATTTAGTGTTTTAGAGTTAACCATATTAGAATTAGCAAGAATCTTTGTGTTAATCAATCATTTAACTATTTGTGCACTTGAAATAAAACATATGTTAAGCTGTAGTTACATTCACCTTTTATTTATATATACACAAATGGCATATTTATTGACAGAGTGCATTCAGTAACATGGCTTGATGGTATTGACCAAAAGTTATCAAGTACTGAAAATGAAATTGTTTACATTAGAGTTTGAGCCCCAAATCAATAAAAAAAATGACATAAAGGTCATCTGTATATATGCCTTTATAGCAGTTGCATTGCAATTTCTTATCTTGCAGCCAAGAAATTCATTTGTTTCTTTGCATCTCGTTAGGTCCCCACTCCAACCCCAATGGTTACCCCAGCATTCTATACAGGACCCACTCTTGCTCCACCGACATCTGCACCAGGTAAGGCAGAGTGCTTGTTCTCTGGTAATTACAACTGTATCTTCTTCTTCTTCCACATCTTTTTCTTGGGCATTTGATTCTTGACCATGTCAAAAGTTCAGTTCAGTTTGTTCATGGGACTGTACAATGGAGATCATCACTGATCTCAGACGATTTATTTTGCATGAATTCCATTGGATCAGATCCCCAGCCACAGCTTGGTGTACCTGGGACAGTTTTGAAGAAAATGCAGTTGTTATCAAATGTCTGAAGTGTGTATAGAGGGCTGTGCAGCATCTACTAAGACCCACGGAAAGGACTGATTACTGTGATGACTTGTTAAGTCTTAACAGAATGATAATCAGTCTTCAGAATTTTATCGGTTCTTCTACAATTCCAAAGAATGATTTAATATTGCCAGCATGTTCTTCCATGTGTTAAAAAAAAATGGACTTGAGGGGCTCCCTTTCTCTACACCACTTTTGGTGTGAGTTGTAGAAAACAAGATTTATAAAGACAAATTAAGTACATTCCTGTCTGTATTTTGGTCAGGTAAAAATGACAGAATTTTGCTGCTCTTATTTGATCAACTTCAATTATTTTGGAATGGAATAATCCAGTCATCTGCTGCAGTCCAACTTTTTCATGGTATCTTAGGCCTTCATTTATGGTGAAAGCCATTGATAATTGGACATTTAATATCTAGAACTATGCTCTGTGAATTTGTCCCTCAGTCATACTGATCTCATTCGTAGAATGGGGAGTTAGTCTAGTTTGTATACATTTTTTTGAGATAATAATCTCAACAACCACTTAATTGGAACACATTCCACATGACAAAATGCTAAATATCTACACATACAAGTCACATGACAACTTTTTCTGTGCTCATGAGGAGTTGTGGTTTGGTGGACTTAATATTGAAGATAACTGAATTGGTATTTAACAGGTTGTGTCTACAATGGAACTGTTTACAAGCAAGGCGACCAGTGGATAGATGGCTGTGAGTGGAACTGTGAATGCCAAGATGCAATGCAAGGACTCTATCAATGTACTGAGATGTAAGCACATTTGATCATCTTTGGAGTTCGATGGTCAGTCTTTATCAGTGCGTAACTCTCTAGCATACAACCAAGTGTGTTCTCTATTTTTCTTATTTTGTTAGCCTTTCATGATTGTTTCTCCCAAATACACAATTTAAGGTCTTCATTGACACTTTAAGAATTACATTAAGTTTCTTAGTATTTGATGAAAGTACAGAATATTCCTCAAACTGCATTTGGAAACCACCATATGAAGGTTCATTTATATCCAATTGTAAGGAGCTGCTGAAGAATGGTTCTTTCTTTCACAGGTGCCCATCTTATAACTATGCACCACCTGAATGTGTGTTTTTGACTGATCCTTCCAACGCTTGCTGTAGCATCCCATATTGTGACTTTGTGAATCCAACCCCATTCCCAAGTGGGATCCCTACTTCTGTGCCTGGTCAGAAACCCCTGAATTTGACTGGAACTATCACAGGAATGCAGGGATCTAATGGTAGGATGAATAGGATGCAGGGATCTTACTCATGTATTTTGTGACGTTTGTGGATGTCCATGTGCTGAGATGTAGGAAAAAGAACTGATGAAGAATGGATGTGAAGAATTATTACCTTGTCAGGTTACATAAAGGAGATGG
>JAWQUT010000157.1:175942-187483 GCA_033807755.1 Ellobium chinense
GGAGAATTCTCTTTATAAATAAAGATTAATTATTTTTCTTCATGACTATATGTTTTTTGACCCTCAGATTTTTGTGTGTATGAAGGCTCATTTTACCGCCAAGGAGAGGAATGGACAGATGGGTGTGACCTCAAATGTGTTTGTGATGATGGTCATACTGGATTCTACACATGTAGAGACAGGTGTGTAATGTCTCAATGACCCACTGATTAGCTCAACCTCACTGCATTTTAGTCAGTCCCATGTGTCCCGTGTTCTGGCATAATACTCCAGTAACACTAAAGGCAAAGGGACACATTCATGTTGTGTGTCTGCATTTCATTACAAAATGTGGCATGTCACCATCTTCATTGACGTCAGGTTCAAAGAAAAGTTTGTCCATTAGCATCACAGTCAAGGGCTAAATACTGATGAAGGAGAACTGCACTGATTCATTTGGTCCATTCTTTTCGTTTCCATGTTTAATATTACCGCTGACTGACTTGTTGGCTCTATGGCTTAATAAGTTTTGATTTTAAGAAATTATAATTCACCACTCAAAATGTGGTTTTGTCAAATGCAGTATTATTGTCATCAGAGATGCACTACTCTATGTTTTTGTACAAATCACAGCTGGGGTTGAAATCTTGATCCCTGCAACAGTAATGATATTTTGATGTAGTGAAAATTTTATTTGTTAAGCGCATTTTTCTTTTCATTCTTTTCTCCTTTTCCCAAGTGTTCAGAATGGGTTAGTGAGTGTGAGAAAATATCTCTTTAAAGTGTAGATCTTTGGAACTGAGACCTAATTATAATGCTGTGTCCCAAGTGAATATCATGCAAAAGTTTGCCATTCTTCTAAAAGTTTTGTTCTGTAAAGTTTCCTTGGGTAACTAGTGGAGTTCTGATTTCTATCAGCCTTTAAAATCCATATGTATGTACTCGTCTAATTCTTCTCCAGGTGTGCCGTATTCCCAAATGTCCCTCAAGGTTGCACTCTTGTCACAGATCCAGCTGACGAGTGTTGCATTACACTATCATGTCCAGTGAGTCATTGTGTCATTACATTAGTCATTATTCATTATATTTAATGTACAATCCCCTGTAGCCTCATAAACATATTTGTATGGAAACAAAATGCTTTGCTGTCCCAGACTAGAATTCCCTGTGTGCAATACTGATTATGATAACGATGTTCACAAATCTTGTGGCCTAGCCATTATAATATGCAATATCTGCACTTTACTCCATAAATTGTTCAGCCACTGGAGTATAATACAATTTAGCTGCCAATGTTGGTAATCTCTAGTACGCAGTCAGTAACTTTCACCGCCTTCATCAAGATCCTGTTTTATGGCTGAATGGACTGAGGACTTTTCAATGTAGCCATGTGGCATGTAAGTAGTTCTCATAAATTGAAGACTAAATCTTCGATTCATGAATTCGAATTTCAGGCTTAGCAGATAACTTTGTGATGTTCTTGGGAAAGACACTTTACTCCTAATTTATTTCCCCACTCAACCCAGATTTGAATCATTTCATGCCACTGGAGTCAGTTAGGATCAAGGGGTTGCTTTGTGGTTACTAACAATGACTATGTTAAAGATTTTAGATTGTTACAGAGTAGTGGTAGTATGTATTATGTGTCATGCTATAAATGTCTAAGCACAGAATAAAAAAGCAAAGGAGGAAAGAAAATGAAAATTATATTTAACTTAACCGATTATTTCTGCATGTAAACAGGGGCAAGAAGGACGCTATCCCAAGATGCACAGCTCTTAGTACCGGTGTACAACTTTCAATGTGGCGCATGATTGTTTTGCACATAAATTCCTTATTATTATGAATGAAGTGTATAACATTGCATGACATTGTAAAGTGTTGTTGTTTTTTTTTGCGGGATAAAATGAGTTTTTGTTTTTTTTTAGAAGGAAAGGAGGGCAGTTGTCATATATTGTTCAACAATCTCTTACCAAGTAATGTCATTGTACTTTTTCAGGCTGCTCCTACCATGTCACCTGCTCCAACCCCAACACCAGGGACTGGCCCTACCATAGTGCCCCCAACCACAGAGGCCCCTACCTATGTCCTGCAGCCATTACCTCCTGCTACATTCACTGGGCAAGGAGGAACACCCATCAAACCAGTAAATGGTGGTGGGCAAACTCTGACAGGATATTCAAGTAAGGCTATAAGCTTGAAGATATCTTTGCATCACAGCTCTTTTAATGTGATACTAAAATGAGATATTCCCAGGTTGTGGATTCACATTGTCACCCATGTCATCATCTCTTTTCATCCTGCAATTGTCTCTGTAAACTGCTTGAGGGCAGTGCCAATACCAGTACTAGAAAATCACTAGGCAGGTGATTTTCCTGAGCTAGCTTCATGCTCTGCTTACATTTAGAACTTCCTTAATGTAATCCTAAAACGAGACATTTTCAAGTTGTGGATTCACATTGTAACACAAGCTTTCATCTCTTTTTTATCCAGCATTTGTCTCTAAGTAACTGCTTGAGGGCAATGCCAGTGCCAGTGCCCAAAATGTCTAGGCATGTGATTTCCTGAGTTAGCTGTATGTTCCACTTACATTTCAAACTCCCCTGTTGTGATATTAAAATGAGACATTCTCTTAGCTAGCTGCATGTTCTGCTTACATTTAGAATTCACCTCATGTAATATTAAAATGGGACATTTTTAGGTTGTGGATTTACACCTTAACACATGCCATTGTCTCTTTTCACCCTGCATTTGTCTCAGTATAATTGCTTGAGATCTGTGTAAGCTGTGGGTTCCAGAAATATTCAGATAGATGATTTCCTGAGCTAGCAACATGATCTGCTTACATTTAGAACTCTCTTTATCTTTCCTATTTTACCCCCCTTAAACCCTACTACACTGTGAGACAGCACAACTATGCAGCTTGTGAGTAATTCTCATAAACTGAAGACTATGAGGTGATGGTTATGCATGTGAGTCTTGGGCCACTTTGGGAAAGACACTTATTCCTGTTTCCCTACCTAACTCAGGTGTTTTCCTGGACGTAGCCCTGTTGTGACCAACATGACTGTAATATAGATTTCATTTTAAATATTGTGTATTTTATGTGTATAATGTATATTGCTCTATTTGCTGTTAAAATGTGTTTAAATTTCAAAGACAGGATTTATACTTCTTGGCTGCACTTCTCCAGGGCAATTCCGTGTAATTAATTTTACAGTCAGGATTTAATATTTTAGATGCATGTGTATATATGCAACTCATACAATCAGGATTTATACCTTTTAGATGCACTTGTCTATAAGACAACTCCATGTAATTAAATTTACACTCAGAATTTAAACTTTTCAGATGCATGTGTGTACAAGGGCAACTATTATCATCAAGATGAAGCATTTGATGATGGATGCCAATATCAATGTGTTTGTGAGGATGCTTTGCTGGGTCGCTTTAAGTGCACTGAAAGGTAAAGACATTGATATTGACTGATATTGAAAAGCAACAGCATGAACATATTATATTCAGAACGTATAGATGAAGAGTGGAAACTTTAGAACAATGTAAATAGATATCTATATTAGATATATAGAACAGTGTAGTATTTTCAACTTTCTTGATAACTGTGGCAGATAAAGTATAGAACATTATTCAGTGAATCAGCTTATATTGTGAAATGGAAAGAGAAAGAGTCTTCTTTGTTAAAACAAAAGATTTCTTTTTTCTTTTAGATTTTGATTCTGTTCCAACCTCTTCACAATGTCATGTTTTTCAAGTGTTGATGTCACCAAATTGCTTTGAGCTCATTACATTACAGCTTACAGGCAGTTTTATTTGAGTCAAGGTTTCACAGTGCTTTAGCATGATTATGGCTATATTGCACTCCTTGTGTTGAAATAGTTTATTACATTAGAAACAAGATAGGGATAGGTCAGATATAATACAGGAGGGCTACCTCTGGGAATGTACATTAAGTTCATGTGCTTTTGAACTAAAGGATTAGGACATACTTATTTGTCTTACACAGCAAAACGGTCAATAGAATGGCTGTTTGCAAATCTTAGTCTTGTTGTGTTAACCTTGTAATGTATGATTGTCAAATACTACAGGAGGAGTATAAAAACTGTCCATTTTTCAATGCATGGCCATACACATACAAACTTCAGAGTTTTGTGCAGCTGCAAAACTACTTTGCCTGCAGTCTCAAGATTTTAACACAATGTGAGCATGTAAAAATTACATGAAATCAATGAAGACTTATTGCAAAATGTGACTGTGAACTATCACAAATCTGTGACTCACATAGGAGAGCCTTTGTATGATTGTGTACATGTTTGTGACTGAATTGTTTTGAGGCTGCATTCTAGATTTTGTACTGCTTTAAAGCACTGTTTTGTGGAACCTCATCATAATCACCATCCAGTAGCAAGCATGGAGAAAAGTAGATTAAGAGATTTACATTGTGATGGCCAGATGCATGCAAGTTCACTTACATCCTGGCATATGTTTTTTTTCCGACTAGGTGTGCCACATATCCTCCCCTTCCACCAACTTGCATAATGGAGACAGATCCTAATGATGTTTGCTGTCAGATACCAAAGTAAGTTCTCCTGCCCTTATAATAGCATTTATGTACAGTGGGATCTCAGTAATAGAGATGCTTTTGGTGTCTGGAACAAATATATATTTTTTATGGTTTATACTAAATATCACGGTGCACCTAAATAAAGAAAAATGACCGAATAATAATGACTCCATGCAAGTGAAATTCATGTGGTATGCATTGTAATTGAGTACTTATATCAAACATTTGCAATAATATCTTCTTAAATGTCGAGTACAAAAAACAGCCATTGAAATGAAATCTGTGAGACCCGAGACTTCTGTTCATTTTAAACAGTTTCGGTTAGCCATAAACAGGAAATTAAACAGGGTGTCTTCTTTCCTTTCATTTTAGTAGCCCTTTCAGTTTAATCATTGAAATTTTAACAGCTGATTATTGTATGTTAATTCTGTATGGTATGCAGAGGCCTAATTTAGTCTAACAACATTTCTGCCTCTCTTTCACAGATGCATCACCCCTGCACCTTCCCTGCCCAACACAACCATAGCAACAACTCCGGATAGCAAGACTGTTACACCTTCCACAGCTCCACCAGGTACATTTGAAGGTGTTATCCCTCTTTGAGGGCTATTGCTTCAGTTTGTGCTCAGATCCTTCTTTACTGAACATGCATACATTGTGCGTGCTGCTTATCTGCTAAGATGTCTGTGAGGATCCCCAGTAGACCCCATTTGGGATTCTAAATGACGTTTACATTGGATTTGGTCAGGGGCAGAGCATGAGCCCTCTTTGAGTTGGAAACACAATAGAAACAAACAAATTCCAAAGTGGGCATAACAATGGTAACATCTGGGAAACGTGGTTAATTCATATCCAGACTAAGTAGGCAAATTATTGGGAGGAATGGAGGGTAGGGTTTGGTTGAGAAGGCTTGTAGAGAGACATTACTCATGTCAAGCCAAATCCAAATGGGTGGGATACACTGTGATTCCACTGGATCAGGGAGGAGTTGAAACATTTACACACAGATGGCTTCCATGCCTGGCTGTGACCTTTACTTTTCTTTTTTAACTTTGAGGTTACAGCTTCTCAGAACATTCAAATTGGCATTTTGGTTCTCTTGACAACAGTCATAGAAGTCTTTTCCTTAAACTGTATTCATGAACTGTTGACTGTTTAAGTACCTAATCTTCCTCCTAGAACTGTGTGCATTAGTTATTGATTCTTCAAGTATCAAATCTTTCTGTCAGCCCTCCCCTCCCCACCCCCAACATGATCTCTCAATTTCACGGTATAATTTGCTTGGCTTAACACTTTTCCTCCACATGTTACTGCTTGGTAACAGCACTTTACTATCCTTTCCCTCTAAATATTGCTGATCAGCACTGGCATATCATAGCAACAAACTGATATTCTTTATAATGTCTCTTAAGAATGTGGATTGAAAGCTTTTCTGCTATATATGCGCCGTGTGGAGGATAAGTGTCTAGGTCAGGTTGTGAGTGTAATTTAAGCCTATATGTACTGGGCTGCATGCTCATGAGTTTTCTGAGTTGTCTGCTGTACACTTCTGATATCAAAATAATGAATGTAATAATAACAAAAAACTTCTGCTTTTGATGATGTTTATGTTGATTTTGACAAAATTATGTCCCTTGACATGGTATTTAGAGTAAAAGAAATGATGCCTAGACTGGAAATTAAAGGGTTAAATGCAACTTTAATAATTCGAAGTATTACTAACTTTTTCTCTTTAGTGTTCCTGTTACACGGGTCATAGAATTCACACACCTTAATTTACATTTTATCTTTCAAGTTTTCTTCTGCAGCCTATGAGCTGCAAAGATCATATTGAAAGCAAATTCCCAAACACAGATTGTTCTTAATAACTTAATAATAAAGCTAATTTTTTTCATCTCAGATATGTGCGTGTACAATGGCAAAACTCATGTCCAGGGAGACATCTGGGAGGATGACACAAACTGTGTCTATAGGTGTCAGTGTGTTGATGCAGCTCAGAACATCTTCACTTGCAGCAATGTGTAAGTCTTTTTACATTTCTTAACCTCTTCACAATATTTGATGTACATTGCATGCTGAAGTAGCACTGCTATTTTGTTTTTGATGTATTAGTATGTCCTGTTTCCTTTATAATGAACTATTCCTTCAAACAAGCTAATTAGCTCATCGAAAGCATGACATAGCAAAGAGGTTACCTCTATAGTGTTTTGCTTGTTTCAGCTTCAGCAAGTTTGCTCATGTTCTTCCAGCTATGTATTTTCACCATCTCTTAGTGTAATTTTGCTGACTGACCATGAAAAATTGTCATAAGACTCATGCTATCCAGTTTTACAGTAATATTTTCAGATCAGAATGTGAAACCCGAGACCAAACTTCCAATGTAGATAAAGCTGGACTATGCAAGGGCCTATTGTCTTAAGAAGGGCCTTTAAGTACATTTACATACAGACAGGCCTGAACAAAAATGAACTTATGGTGATCCTATCATTAACCATGCAAGCCTGCATCATCTTAATCTTGCAGCATACTTCGTGTGACAGATGGGATGTGAAAAGATCACAGGTTGAGATTTTGTTTCATAGTTTTCTCAGATGGAAAGAACTGAATCAAGATTTTATGTCAGTGTACTGACATTATTTTGTCATCCATAGATGTGACATCTACAGCCAGCTGCCAAGCTACTGCAGCCTTGTGGCTGACCCATCTGGCCAGTGCTGCAAATATCCTGACTGTGAAGTAAATGGGCAGAATGTTACATCTTTGGTACCACTGGGAACTATTAGTGTATCTGGTGGGTCTAGTGGCAGAGGAGGTCAAAATACACCTGATGGCAAACGTAAGTGTCTACACAGAGGCGATAAGTAATCGTATGCCATATTGCTAACGCAATTGGCCTTCAGAAAGATGAAGCCTGGCCACTTATTTGTGTGTGTCACTAGTTATTCATTTGTTTCCTCTGTAAAAAATATTCCTGTCTATATTGTAAATTTCTCTAGCTATGAAAAGTGACTTTGGCTGTTTAGTTAAAGCAAACTTGCTTTGGACAATGCAGTGAAAACTTATTTTGACCAAGAAGTCAGTGTGATGAGATCTCATTGGGAAATGTGACCTACATTTTACTGTTTCAGCTGATGCCACCCTGGCAAGATGTTGCTCAATAGATATTTTGCTGCATTTGGAAATGAGCGGACATATTGGCTTAATTTGGCTGCTGTGTGTGAGGATGGGTAAATTTTGAGCACGATGATTTTATGTTGTTGTATATTTTTTATTTGCTTAAGAAATACATGCATGTCCTCTAGACCATATCATTTCTTTGTCTCCTTGCCAGCAATGTGTGTATACAAGGGTCAGACATACAATCCTGGTGACAACTGGTATGATGGTTGTGCTTTGAGCTGTGCTTGTAGCAACGATGGTGGTTTATATACTTGTGTTTCAAGGTTTGCCCATTTTCCTCCCTAATCTCCCTCATTCTGTGCTGCTAGTGCACAGTAATACACAGTGGAATATGACACTAAAAAGTTCCATCTAAAAGTTTAATCTGTCAATGCCTCAGGCAATGAAAAAAAAAAAGAATGTATGTTGCCACTGCAAACTGGTGGTGCAGAGAAACATGCTTTGATTTATGAATGCAATCTTTTATCATAGTTTGATGGCTGCAGTAGCTATAGGTTTTAAAATACCAGAGCGCCCTTTCAATAAATATTGAGGTTTTAACTGCTTTCAGATGGTCAGCTGGATCTTAAAACATTAGCCAAAACTGAAACACCATAGAAGATCAGATCTATCAATAACCCTGCAGGGAATTTTATTTTATTTTATTTAGCCTATTTATTATATTTTTTGTAATCATAGCCTCTTTCACAGGTTTGCAATTAAGCACTTCAATGAAACTTCACTGTGTTATCGTATTTCAGATGTCCCACGTACACCCCAGTTCCACCAGATTCCAGCTGTGTTTACATCAGTGCACCAGGCCAGTGCTGTCCCAGCCTCCATTGCAACATCAGTGGGGTTGGTGTTTTTGCCCCTGTACCTGAAATGGGAGGAGTGCCACAGCAAGTGGTGGTCCCTGGGACACCTATTCCACAACCCCAAGTGTGGCTCACCCCATCCATGATAGGATATGGAAACAAAACAGACTACAGAGGTAGTATTTCAAACAATGTTTTGAATTTCATAATCTGTGTTACCAATAAAAGTGGGGAGTGAGCAGACACAAACAGATGCTCACACAAAGTAGGATAAAGGGGAAAGTGTTGAACTAGACAAATGCAGAGAGAAAATGGAAGAGGGAAAGAAAGTGATGTGGTGGGAATTGAACCTGTGACCTCTGTGTCGACACCGTGTTACTAACAGAAACAGTTTACCACATGGCTCTATCTTTTCTTATCGTTCCATCAATATTAAGTATGAACAATAACGTTCAAGGGTCATACACTTCTTAGGGATGATCATTTCAGGATGAAGTTGCACAAATTCCTGAAGAATTAGAGAGGATTTGATGAAAAGCAGTACCCAAATAAATGGATGACATAGATATTCAGTAGCCTATTTGCATAGGTTTTGTTATTTTCCTCTAATATGATCATAGAGAATTGCATTCTTCCATTGTTTGTATGCAAAGACACACTTTTACATATGTATACAAAGGGTTAATAAAATTGGTGGTGATAAATATATTTTTTGGTGTGTATGTGTTGGGATGTTGAAAGTGTACATGTTGGACTGCATTTTGCAATCTCTTTTCACCAAGTCTGACTTTGAAAGCCATCGTAGAGGAAATCAAAATAGTCATGTTTAATAATAATTTAACCTTCATTGGAATGAAAAGCTTTTTTAACGAAGGTCTGGTGCATGTGGAGCTTACAAGTATATTTGAAATTGTGTATCTGACAAAGTAAAATGATTACTTGTCCTTGAAGATGTAACAAGGGCAAAAAAGCAAAAAATAAATTAGATAAAAGAAAAGATAATAATCCAAAACAATGTAAGATATTTTGATGAAGAGCAGTAGACAGGTGTCTAATAAATTGTTTTCTCGTGTATATTATAGAATTATGAGGAAATAATGGAGAAACTTCTGAATCTCAAACCCTTGTGCAGGCACATCAGCTGTATCTTTTCAGCAGCTGACTGATTTCTGTCATGTCTCATATCCTTTGTAGACAAATGCATCGTGAACAACCAGCTGTACAGTGAGGGTGAGAAGTGGATGCTAGACTGTGACATACAGTGTGAGTGCTTGGATGGTCTCACTGGCTACTACACCTGTAACCCACAGTAAGTCAGTCTTGTTTACAACTAGGCATTGAGAACATCCAATCATGAGTAGATTTTACTTAGCGCACTTGACACATGACTCTGCTTAAATGCATCCCTTTTGGAGCATAAGAAAGCAACAGTGAAAAGAATTTGTGATTATACAGTGATGTTTACATCGATATGGCAATATTTTGTTATCTGATAGAGGCTGCAATTAAGAAGAAGTGCAGTTAAGCAGACTGTAATTAAGCTTGGTTGACTTTACAATTCATATGATTTATTTAACATGCTCATGAGTCTAAAGTACAAAATTCTCAATGTTGAGTGGATACTACACTCTCTAGAGAGTATATTATAAATAACCAGTTGAACTCTCTCCTTGGTTCAATTTAGGAAGTTTTATGACTTCTATCAGCGCTTTTGTCTACTGGATCATCTGGCATCTTCCACCTATAAGTTTTAGCGCTTCACATGCTATCACCCATTCAGTTCCCTACTGGAGGAAACGTGGAATTTTTCCATTAAAATTGGATGTAATATTTATACCAAAGATTATGCATTCTTATTGATTTTTACATTATAGCATAGCACTTGTACTCCTTGGCATGGTACTCCTACTCCTTGGCATGGTACTCCTTGGCATGGTATTTTAGAATAAAGGTTGTTTACACCAATTGTTTTTTCCTATTTTTGGCCCTATGGAGGTTAGAGTACTTCCATTGCCCTATCTTTTAAGGGGAAGAAACAGGGGGTTCATTGTCCAGAATTGTTAACAAATCCCTTTCAGAAATGGTCAGCTCTCCTTCTGACTGGGTCCCCAATTTTCATTAGGCTGGTATTGACCGCATACTAACACATAGGCCTAATTTACTATAGTTTTCATTTATAAGGCTACATCACAATTTTTAAAATTATTTTTTTACATAGGCCTATTTCTATTCCTGATATTGGCTAGCAGGGTCCCCAAAACAAGGAGTTTTATATATTATAGGCAGATTTATAGGATTGTATGCAAACAATGATTTGACCTATTAATAGGTACCAGAAACCTGGAGCAAAGAATACAGGCTGGTAATGGTAATTCAAGGGTTAACTGTTTATAAAAAAAAAGCTTGATACCTTTCTGACAAGACATTTTGCATCATTTGTAGACATGAATAGTTATTACATTATGAGTCATTATAATGAAAAGTGATCAGATTTGTTATATGTGAATATAACACTGTGGAACACAAGAAACCAGCTTAGCCAATGCTGAACATGTTTGATTTGAATGATAGTATTGCTTCTTGAAGTGTTTCTGGTTATTGTGATTATTATCATAGATCTTATGTAAGAAAGGGTCATCCAGCTTGAATGCTGTTCACAACAGGTATAATATACGGAGTGTTTGAAGGAAAACAAAATGATGTAATGAAGAAATATTGTGCAAAGGCTATCTCATTGATAAATAATGATATGTATTCTCTTCAGTATGCTTTGAAAACTGAGAATTACTGAAGAGAACTTGAAGGGCTTCATGGCAAAACGCATTATACACCATTCGAGGGCTGTGGCAAAACAGACCAGATTCAAAGCATATTTTTATGTGAAAGGCGAAATTTAAGTCTTAAATAATATAGATCAGATGTCCTCCTATGGAATGGAAATATACATGTATACTAAATACTCCTACTGCTACATGAAGTATGTAGAATAAGCTAAAAATTCAT
>JAWQUT010000157.1:187570-200230 GCA_033807755.1 Ellobium chinense
TACTTTGGTGTGGGAGCAACGTCACAGCATAAAGGCGTTGCACTATAATATACTCTGTCTCCCTATGGAGCAGCTATGAAATATGAGGATACTGATTCTGTGGACTGAGATGCTAATTGTATGTTCTCCTCACTTTTTTTGCAGAGTTGGGAGTGCTACTGCTACTTGCACATGTATGTGTAGCTTATGATGACTGGGTTCATTTTTGTATAATGCAGCTTTCTCGTTTCAGATGCCTAACGTATAACGCCACACTCCTGCCCAACTCCTGTGACTTGGTGAAGAAAGACTGCTGTAAAGTACCTGAGTGCATTGCACCTAATGGAACTGTGATAGACCCTGTGGCAAATCCACAACCAAGTCTCCCTGTGGCAGGCTTTTATGGGGGTGGATTCTCTGGGTCCAGGCCCCCATATCAGTTTGGGCAGAACAGCAGTACTTCTGGTACTAGGGGTAAGTATCAGTGTGCTGTAAAACACTGATAGCATGACCATCTTTCATATGGAGTAAGTGTTCCATAGGCTGTGTTAACCATGTCTATTGATGAGATTCAATATTCAAAGTTTTTATTCAAAACAAAAATTACAACAGTTCAACATACACTTGCACTTGTACATTCATCCATCCAGACATCTGTCCTTCCATCCATCCATCCATCCATCCATCCGTGCGTCCGTCCATCCATCCATCCATCCATCCATCCATCCATCCATCCATCCATCCATCCAATCACCCATCCATCCAGCCAGCCCCAATCATCCATCTCTCCATCCATCCAAAGATCCATCCATTCATCCATCCATCCTTCCATCCATCCATCTATTCAATCACTCTTTTGAGCCTATATTTTAACGGAGTTTTAGTTTCACCTTAGCTACAGTTTTTACATTAAGAATGCACTTGTGTGTCTCTCATGGCCTTATGCCTTATACATAGAGTTAATCTAATATTTTATCGCAACACAATAACCAAACAAACTATTTCAAAATTAACATTGTAGAGTACTGGTTAAATATTGAATGAAACCATAATACATATGAAGGGTGTATCTTTCAAAAGTTTGCACATGTGAAAGCTGTCAACAAATTCTGTGAATACATGTATTTCTTCTGAAGTGGGGAGTGAGTAGACGCAAATAGATGCTCACACAAAGTAAGATAAAAGGGAAAGTGCTCAAGAAGACAAATGCAGAGAGAAAATGGAAATGGAGAAAATTTTTCCCCTTTATCCTACTTTGTGTGAGCATCTGTCTGCGTCTGCTCACTCCCCACTTCTGTTACTAAGTGCTCCGTTTCCACTTTGTACTACACCTATGTATTTCTTCTGTAGCAAGGTGAAAATCTGTATATCTGGTACATACCATCAGTTCTGACAAACAGCATTGTTCCAATCATAAAAATCTGCTATATGGATGAACTTAAAGACCCTTACTTCATAATTCATACTGAGATTTAAATGTAAACTGTCAGTCTTGATTAGGCTGAGATCATCTAGAATATTATTCAATAACAACATAATTATCACATATGCTGCTTGTATTAAAAAAAGGGAGAATATTTTACATCCACATTCTTAAGAAACAATGTAGATACTATCATGATGTTGCCATATATGACACTGATGCTTATTGATGGTGCATGGAGGAAAAAGATGGTAAATTGCTGATGCCAGCTGGCATTTAAAAGTGTAAAAACATTTTAGACTATCACCATTTAAATGTATAAGATTAATTCTGGCTGGGCCATTTCAGAATGACAGTTTCTGTTTACAAAAACACAACTTCATATTGGAATAGTATCTTTCCTCTATTTTCAGGTGGATGTTATTATAAGGGCATTATGTACAAGAAAGGTGATAACTGGGCAGATGGGTGTGACTACCAATGTACCTGTACTGACGATGTCCTCGGTCAGTACATGTGCTTCGACAGGTAAGTCAACACTGTCTTGTGTTATCACAGTTTAGCTCAGTCATATTGTTGCATCTACAACAAAACCTCAATATTAAGTACTCACATAATAAGTACAGACCCACTTTATTATTAAGTGTGAATTTCACATACATAAATTCATTACTTTTCATTTATTTCATTTGTCAGTTATACCTCAATACTCAATATATCTCAGTAATGAGTATATTATTTTCCATGTACTACAGGCATCCTTAGTATCAAGATTCTACTGTATATCGTGTTGCAGTTTAGATGCTCATTGTGGCATAGCCATTTGGTTTGCAAATTCCAACTGTTGTAAGACTAATTTGAAGGACATTTTTGTTGTCTTTCTTAACACTATCCTGAGAGAGCTGTTTGTTAACACTATCCTGAGAGCGCTGTTTGTTAACACTATCCTGAGAGAGCTGCTTGTTAACACTATCCTGAGAGAGCTGTTTGTTAACACTATCCTGAGAGAGCTGTTTGTTAACACCATCCTGAGAGAGCTGTTTGTTAACACTATCCTGAGAGAGCTGTTTGTTCATACATCCTTTTGTGGAACTGTGGGTGGTAGAGTGATTAGAGATGTAAGGATTGTGGATTTGATTTCTTTCTTGGTCTGTTGGGAATACCTTGGCAAAGCATTTCCTTCACAGTTTTCAGACCACCTGTCTACTGGTTACAGACAAAGAAAACTTTTATCTTTATGCTAGTGTAACTGAGTGGCAAGGCATATTCTATATTATATTTATCATTAACTCTTTAACCCCGGAATTTTATTTCACGTTCCGACGTAATTTTTCAATTTATCAATTGGCATCGGACGGTGGCAGCGTCCGCTCGGGGATATGTGACCTTTCACTGGACGGTGCCACCATCCGCTCGGGGTTAAAGAGTTAAGGAGGAGAAATGTGAGCCAAATCTGATAAGTTTTATTAGCTGTTATACCTTGTCTTGGGAAGTATGACATTAGGGATTTTACCAAATTACTGTGAAAATCAATTTTGAGAACAAAAGCTGAAAAAAATCCTATCATTAGTAAATTTCCAGTCCGTACTGAGGGTCAAACCCAGGGTCTCTCAGCTTAAAAGTCTGAATGTGCTACCACTGCTTCAAGGGACGCCAACATCAGACTACTTTAAACTTTAAATTACCTTCTGTCAGAATACTGATCCCTAGCTTCCCACTAATGTGTACCTGTGACCCTGACACACTTCCCAACTGGTCACACCAGCTTTCTGTGCCTGTGAATGGCCACAGTGTCGGTTGTTTTTCAGGGAGTGCAGAAAGATAATAAATGATGTGTTTGGATAGCATAATAATAATGTGATGTCACATGAGTAGGTAAGATCTAGATATGATATATGTATGAGACTTACCAACCATATTATTGTATCATCTATTTAAATTTTAATTTATTCAGCTGCCCAAAGTACCAAGCCTTGCCACCATCTTGCCACCTAGTTGACCAGCAAGGTGATTGCTGTCAGAGACTTCAGTGTGACCCTATACCATCTGTTATGACAACCAGTGGTGTTCCCACCACACCACACTCTTCTGGAAATGAACCATTTGATCCTAACTGCCACGACAACCTGCCAAACTGTAAGGCATATGGAAAGCAGGCATGTCTGGAGCCATATGTAGAATGGGCCAACAAGAGCTGTCCTTTGTACTGTGGTTTTTGCAGTGAGTTATGATACTGTGGTTTTTGCATTAAGTTATGAACTTGCAACAATGTTATGTGCTAGTGTTAGTGCTGCCGGAAATGGTCTTCATTTTCAGTAATAAACATGGGTCATGTGATTTGTTATATCACTTGGGAATGGAATCAACATCGTGGCACAGACAGAACAGCATATGAAAGCTAATTAAATATTAAATATTAAATACCGTGATTCCACATTCTCTCATCTTTCCATGCTATCAGCTTTCCTTCTCTGATCCTTGTTTGACATTCCAGAGGTTTGAGCCTAGCTGCTCTTTAATTGATTTGAATATATATAGGCTAGATTAATCTTTATGTGATGTAAGTGTAAGGTACTTCTGATGCTGCTGCTTTTTCTGTAGCTTTATAACTTCTGAAAGGAGTGAAATTTGTTGTTTATCACAGCTAATATGTTTTTGTTTAATGTTGATGACAGTAATGTAATCTGTGATGAAAATAATCATGATGAAAATGACAACAGTGTTGTTTGTGATAAAGAGAAATGGATGACAAAGTTAAACCTGCAGACTTTCAAAAAAAAGTCCTCAAGGGCTGTAAATATTGATTTGAAAAGTTGATGATTGTTTTTAGTCATCTTCAGTGGTGGTTGTGTGCATTTCAAGTGTGTCTTCAATTCATTATAAGTAATATAAGCGATTATGATTGATAAATTTTACCCAAGACAATTGTTACCTAAAAATACAATTATCTGGAGGTTTGTCACTTTCTTACCTGAGTGATGCAGAAATGTTTAGGATGTATGCCCCTTGATGATGTATTTATCCCGCTCTTTCTCAGCTCCATCTTACACTACAACTCCAGTACCATGTGTGGATCTGAAGAACTGTCAGTTGTATGGTGCCAATGTATGTACCAATTACAAACCTTGGGCAGAGACTAACTGTAGGAGTTTCTGTGGATTCTGTGGTAAGATTTCGCTCAGGATCTTTGCAGGTCATAATATATAACTCTAACAAAAATGAAAAGCAACATTGGGTGCAATGTTTAATGCAGTGCATCAGCAAATGATATCCCAGTAATTGCTTTCTATAAAGCAAAGTGTTTTTTTCATTTAACACTAGTAACTCTGGGCGGCAATGATGTGTCCTATAGATGTGGCTGATTCCCATTCCTGCATAATTTATGATACATCATATCAGTCAGTGAGTTTATAAGGTTGACTGTCACATTTCCTATGTTAGCATTAAGCAACAAATTAATTTGATCATATAATTTCGTGGAGTAATGGGGCTATGTGAATAGAGATGACACTTGCTTTATGAGAATTAAGAATGCAAATGAGAAGGTAGCCATTTTAAGAATGGCGTCATTCTTCCCTTCCTAGCTGAACTGGCTCATGGAGAATTATTATGCCCATATTTAAGGTTTTGAAATCTTTTAAATTTGAAGTTCAGGTTTGCATAAACATCTTTCATGTCTTTTGCTTATAAATGTTCATGTTTTAGAAGGAAGGCAAAAACTGGGTGATATTATTTGGAAGATTCCTTTGTGTGATCACCATTTCAAAAGCTAACAGATCATGTTTCACAGGTGTAGTTTACCCACACCATACACAGGTTCATCTTTACACCTTTGTACCTAAAATATATACTGTATTTGTTGATTTATTTTGCAGGTGCAAACTCATCCCCTCCACCTCCTACTCCCAAGACCACCACCATCCTAACTCCATCACCGGATCCAAACGCTTGCACAGACTTGATCAACTGTAAAGCGTATGGAGCATACATATGCAGTGAACCTCAGTACACAACTTGGGTAGCTCGCAATTGTCCACAGTTCTGTGGCTTGTGTACCGGTAAGAGCTTTAATCATCTCAACTTAAATTTTGAAAATGAGTTTGAATTATTCCAAATTTATAATACTGGATGACTGCATTTATATTTTTACCCATGTTTGATGACGTAAGACTGCATGGTGTCATTAAACAATGGAATACAGAATTTGAAATTTGAACCTTGTTCATAAAATGGTGAAATGGGGAAAGCGGCACAATCCTGCCCATACATTGGTAATGGTAATGGTAATGGTAATTTATAATACTGGATGACTGCATTTATAGGTTTACCCATGTTTGATGACGTAAGACTGCATGGTGTCATTAAACAATGGAATACAGAATTTGAAATTTGAACCTTGTTCATAAAATGGGTGAAATGGGGAAAGTGGCACAATCCTGCCCATACATTGGTAATGGTATCTTGCATTTTTGGTGAAAGATATTGATGCGAAACCTCCTCTGTTGAATTTCGTACAGCTTGATGGTTCCAGCTGAATTTTATGTACAGTGGTGTCTGAATGTATTGCATTGGAAAATCATCGGCCATGTCCCCAGTCTATTCTTATAGTATAGATATTGAATGCAGTTTTAATGCAGTTACTAGGCAAGTTATGTGTAAATAAAATTCTATAATAGAGGACTCTCATAACTGAATTTATCTCATGGTCCCACTCACCAGCCAGAGCATTTTGTCCACAGCACAGGTCAGCATGAGCTGAAGTGAGCTCAAAAGAAGAACTGAAATGGCTTTTCTCATTTATATAAAATATCATCTTAAACTTTGATTATGCATATATAATATGGTCTCACACAGGATCCATGTAGGGAATGCAAATTAGGCAAAAATGGTGGTCTGGCAGAGAGTGTGGCACATGGGAAGTAGGATTTAAGCAAAGAAGAGGGAATTGCTAAGCAACAGTGGCATACAAGGATGGTTGACTGTGAGCGTTGTTTGCTATACTTTTTTGCTTTATGGCAAAGGAAGAGGATGATGACCTCATTTATTAGCATATATATCATCCTTGATTCTTGCCACATCTTCCAACACAGCACCATTGCAAAAGAATCCTTGAGCTGTAGGTCATGGTCACCTTTGTTACCAAGTTCCCACTTCCAGTGTTCCACAAGGGATTCCACATTTTCTATGTAATATCGAAGTTCTGCCCACTTCCCTTAAGAGATCTGGTATAGGATCTAAACACTCAAGACAAACTAAAGAAACATTAGACTCAGTTTTGATGATGGGTGCAGAAAAATCCTTGTCCTAAATACTTTACACACGGAAAATTTGAAGAGTAACATGCTCTATATACGTTCCGAAATGAGAGACACTTATAAACTTAAAAAGATATGTTTGCTTCACTAAGTCACTAGAACAGCAGAGGCTTCATGCCTTTTCTCTTGGTTAGCTGAATACTTTGTTGTTGCCAGAGTTCCAAAATGAAAGAGACATAAAAGCATATTACTGCAGCACAAATGACAATAGTGGAAACAGCCACCTGAGCTGAACTCACTCCAATGTATTTTTTGCCTGGTCAATTAGCTTCTGATGAATATGTTTATTGTAGAGCTGCTTCTAAGGTATTATTCTTTTCACATAATTGAAGCTGGACTTGCCAAGCTTTCCTAAACTACTTCTTCTGTTTTTTTTCTTCAATCTAGATGCCTCTGGTATTCCTACAACAACTCCCCTACCAGTCACTGTTACCAGCAAAGGTAATAGAACTAATTATAGTGTAATGAAACTTTCTCTTTTTGTGACCATATTTTAGATTATTGTTCCTTAGCAGCCCATTACATGATATCAGCTGGATGCAGTGGAGTTATTCATGACTATGGATGTAAATGTAAATTTTCACTGCAAACTGTGAAAGATGATATAGCCATAATATTTTATTTACTCATGGGCTGTGCTGTTGTCTAATAAAGGGGCTTTATATATTAGCGGATTAGTTGGGTTGTACAAAATGAGTGATACCATTTTTTCACTTTAGATAGCTTATTAAGATCTTGCAATTTCATTCTTCACTACTAATAACCTCTATGCAATTGCTCCTCAGCTGCTGTATGTGTGTACAACAATGTAACTTATGCTCAAGATGAGACATGGCAGGATGGTTGTGCCTACAACTGCCGCTGTGTCAATGCCACAACAGGGCGATACATCTGCACCAGTCTGTAAGTTCTTCATCCTTTTCATGGCTGCCATCAGCTCATGTGTAGTGGAGAGTGGAACAAGTTTAATTTGTAGATTTTATGTACCTTAACTTTGTTGTTTTAGTTACCTTTTCACCATAGTCCCTAGGCCACTCTTACGATAAAGCTCATTGTATTTTAGAGACACAAATACATTAACTCTAATAGTGGGAGGTGCCGTGGGTCCAGGCTCCTGCTAGCTGCATGACCATATTTATGGATGGTGACCGTTGTATGTCTTATGTGCCGGATGATCAACTGGCACCGGGCTGAAAAATTCAACCACTGCCTCACATGGTTGACGCTGGCATGTGAAGTTATTCTGTCGTATCACCAAGTGCAGTGGAGTGAAAGTGAGAACTGGTTCCACCATAGCATCACAAGGGTTAAGTAATATAAAATTGGATGCAGTATTACGACTGCAGTACACAGAGTGTCAAGCATGGAGCAACACACACTGAATTGACTGGCAATGCTGTTTCTTTGTGGAACTGTATTTGAAAGTGCATTTATTTAACTTTCATCTACCTTTCCAGTCCAGAAATGTCTGCCCTTTCTGATCTCCCTCTGAGCTGCTCAGTCTCAAATTCCTTCAGAGAATCCTTTTCACTAACCAGAAGGGAACATACATTCATTTCTTATCTGATCTATGGATTCATCCATGCCATGACTAAACATTCTTGTGCCATTTCTTACCCTAGGTGTCCAACTTACCCAGATCTACCCCAAGAATGTACACTTGTCACCAAAGCAGGGGAATGTTGTGCAGAACCTGTGTGTAATGGGTTTCTTTCATGTAAGTTTGTATGTATCTATATTATCAAGGAAGAAACTGTGCAAATCATACAAGAAATAAAGCCGAAGTATTATTACAGTGGATCCAGATATGAGCGGGCCTAATGAAACTGGATCAAAGAAAATAGTAACGTTAAGTGACAAAATTGACAAGGTAGACCACTACGATGGGAACAATTCTTGATAAATAACAGAGTTATGCCCTTTCTATTTTCTTACTGTTGGCATTGCTATGGAGGGAACCATCATTAGTCTTCTTTTTTTTTAACTTGTTTAACTTCGCTTCTTTTTTATTTTCTCTTTTTCTTTTAATGTTTTTGCCCTTACATTGTTTCTATTTGTCAATCACCTCCCTTTCCCCCCAGTTCCCATCATTCCTAACTTGGCAGCAGTGATGGCTGTGGACCATTGATTAATTAATTCTGATGGTTCTGTGAATATGAAGAGAAATGAAAAATATCAGCAGGAATTAAGAGTTAGCAGCAATTAGCAGCAATATGGTTATATTCTTCCTTTGGTCAGGCCAGCAGGATGCATACAAACCATTACTGTAGAGCTGGCCACTCTTGCAACTTCCTCCTGAATTTTCTCGGACATCCTCTAGCAACACATAATTTTGCAACTCCACATAGCAGGAACAACATAAATACTAGTCTATCTATGTGATTACTTTCAGTGAAAGGCTGTTACTACAAGGGTGTGTCCTACAGTGAAGGAGCTGTGTGGACGGATGGATGTGACTTCGACTGTGTTTGCCTTAACAGTACTACTGGGGACTTTAGGTGTAAAGCAATGTAAGAACATGTACTTATACCATCACTGTACTTTGAAAACAGCTTAAGTCATTTTTCATGTTTCAGACTATGTGTGACTGTAGCCATTTTTCAAGGACTTTGATGATATGCAATAAGCATATATTTTGTCATTTGTGTGACAAGCTGTTTATATGTACGTGTCCTCAAAAGTGGAAACAGGTTTGACAAAATAATACAAAAAGTACACTGAACATCAACAAAAACTTGGGCTATACCATCGTGATATAAGAATTCAGGAAACTCTGGGACTCAAATTTCATTAGTATAGGTAGCCTAGTCAAAACAAAATTATCTGTTAGATTAATGCATCCTTGGCTTCATTTACAATATCATTTGATGGACTTCCATGTACTTATGTCGATTCTCATAACTTAATTAAAGTCTCATTATAATAACTTGGTATTATTTTGATTTCATTTATTGTTCATAATGCAAGATATATGCAGATTTTGATGTGATTGTACTGTATTCTTTTCCAGTTGTTCATACTGCAAGATATATGCAGATTTTGATGTGATTGTGCTGTATTTGTTTTCCAGTTGTTCATACTGCAAGATATATGCAGATTTTGATGTGATTGTACTGTATTCTTTTCCAGATGTCCTCACTGGAATCTTCCAACACAGTGCACTCTTGCTGATCCTGCCCCTGGCATGTGCTGCCGCACCCCCGATTGTCCTTTTACTTGGATACCTCCAGAGGGCTATGTACCAAGATAATAAACTGGTTGTAGCTTGAAAAGTAAAAATGCTGTCTTATTATTTTTTTTTTATCAAGATGTTTAGTGGGTTGGACAGTGTTAACTTTGTGCTTGCGTAATGACTTCAACACATCTCTGGAATTGGCATTCTCTTTACACTGTGCTGTACACTGTGAGAAGAACCATCTGCTCTAGCATTTTCCTTCAGATTGTAGGCATTCAAATCATTCCTTTCAGAAGAGTCAATGGACCGTATCATTGTAATAAATGATAAAAAAAGTCCTGATATTTTGTACATAGACATATTGTAAATATAGTCGACTCCACTTAATCGCCCTCTGCTTAATCACCTTTTCCGCCTAATCGCTTCATTTCCCAGGAAACCGAATATTTTTAATATAAAAGTCACTGAATAATCGCCTCTCACTCTGGATAATCGACCATTCTTCAGCGCCTGTGATTTCAAAGATGTCATGTGGATGATTGGTCGATTCCGACCGTGTCATCCTACTCCTTATTGTCTGCTGGGCTACTGCGAGGTGGCCAATGAGAGAGACCACGGAGATCAAACATTTTGTGCGCTATAACACCATCAAACTCAAGTCTGTCCTGAGTTTGGCGAAGAGAAGGTGTCAATGCATGACATCAAACCACGACATCAAAGAATTTTAACCCCATTACCCAAAATATGGCCGAAATTACCTTCTCTGCCTAATCGCTTCTCCGCTTAATCGCCTACGTCTTCCATGATCCCGAAGAAGAGCGATTAAGCAGAGTCGACTGTGTATCATTTTCATTTTTTAAGACAAGGATCTGAATTTCACTACAGATCTGAAATGATATTTCATGAGGATCCAATTTTTGCGAGTCCCACCAGATGTTGTCTTTATGTGGGTATGAGCACAGCCATCAAGAGTAATCCATAGTGATATTACAGGTCTGCCAAAATGGCAAATTCAAGTTTATTAGTGGCAAGTCCTTTAACATGAATTGTGTGCTTAGAGCTACTCATTACTTCTCTCTCTTTCTTTCTCTTTCTCTATCTCTTACACCTTTTTATACCCATGGATATTGAAATGTACAGGGGAATAGCAATAACAACGACAACAATAGTTATAAAAAACTGACAACTGCAGCTTAAGTAACAAGGACAGCAACAATGACAAGAATTTAAGGAAGACCCCTTTCTTGAAGATCATAGTGCATTGTGATGGAGTGCACAGCCCTTCTTTAGTCTGGACATTTTGCATACAAAATTACACATCAAAGTGCCATACAATCCATTTTTTTTCCAAAGTGGGTGATCTTAGTAAAACCCTATCATAAAACACAGCTGTTGCTTGACCACCAGATTTCACAGATGTTTCTGAGATACATTAATGCTTTCAACTACAGGGGAGGATTCCGTATTAAATTATGTCATAAGAACAAAATACACCCGCTTTAAGGGAATGGCTGTCTCTTGAAATGATCTAATGAGAGTTAAACAGAGGAATATAAAATGCTGCTGTAATGACACGCATTAATGTGTTACAGACACAACTGAATATTTTGAGATACAGCTCTCCTGCAATCAACACCTACAACAGAAAAAAAATACACAATTCAGCTCTTCGATGTGCAAGTTTCCATGCAAAATGTGCTATTTATAGAAGGGCAGTAAGCACGTAATGCACGATATTAAAGGGACAGGGGAAGCTATTTGCTTCACAGCCTAAAAAATCCATAGTATTTTTTCATAAATTTTCAACCCCTTGCCCATTTCCTTCGCCCAAGCGCTCCCGAGAAAACGCAGCTTGAAAGTCGGGATTTTCACACCCTGCGGGCCGCCATGACTGGTCGTCCGGTCAGCGCGGGAATAAGGCTTGACGTCAGAAAGCGAGAGGCAAGCTAGTAGTAGTCATTATGCAAAGAGAATTATCCACATGCAATAACTTTCGTTGGCTCTAAATATTATGCCTTTTTTTCATTTATCGTTGAGAAAAGTCTTTTGTTAAACTGTGTGAACAACTGCCCGACTTTGATCCCGGTGCTGTAACCTTAGAAAAGGGAGAATAAAATAATATTTGAGAAAAAGGAACATCTGTCTGACCCTATTTATTAATGTTTGCACTGCCTTTGTTTTGTTGTCTGCTGTGTAGTTTAGTAAGCGCTCACTGGCCTAAGATTCTGACAATATAAAATTATTATTTGCTTGAGGAGCACTTTCAGATAATTTAGATGCCGCCACAGTCAAACTTTTTGTGCTTAGGAGCGGCACTAGTTGTGTCACTAATCATAAATCAATCAAAAGGCTTACAAGAGCAGATCAAAAAGAGGGGCACATCGACGTGAAATTTATTTTGACATTCTTATTTTGATCAGAGATGACCACGGGATCATTTTTATAGAATACCCGTGAAAACTTTTGTAGTTTTGAAAAACTGAATCGGTCAATCGGTTTTCACTATCAGTGAGGGGAATGAGGTATATCCTAGTACGGGTTGGGTGGGCACAATTCCAGGGATGAAGAGAAAGAGGGGGGAGGGGGAAGGCGTGGATAAGGCAAGCAGCAATCGGATGGTGGAATAAGAATCTAGAAAAAAACACGGGGTAATAACAAAAAAGAATAAATAGACCCTAATATATATATATATATATATATATATAGAGAGAGAGAGAGAGAGAGAGAGAAAGAGAGAGAGAGAGAGAGAGAGAGAGAGAGAGAGAGAG
>JAWQUT010000157.1:201137-234809 GCA_033807755.1 Ellobium chinense
TATTCATCCTGCTTTTTCTAAGATTACAGCATTGCAATCAAAGTCAGGCACTTGTTCACAGTCTTCAACAAAAGACTTAATGATCATATATATAAAAAAAAAGACATAAAATTTAGCACCAAGGAAAGTTATTGCATGTGGATAATTCTCTTCGCACAACGACTATTAGCTCGCCTCTCGCTTTATGACGTCACGCCTTATTCCCGCGCTGACCAGACGACCAGTTATGGCGGTCCGCGCGGTGTCAAAATCCCGACTTTCAAGCTGCATTTTCTCGGAAGCGCTCGGGCGAAGAAAACGTGTAAGGGGTTGAAAATTTATGAAAAAAATATTGCGGATTTTTAAGGCTGTGAAGCAGATAGCTTTCCCTGTTCCTTTAAGCTGTATTTCCCTTTAATACCATAACTCAGGAGTAACATCAAGATCCGTACGAAAGACAAGAACATGATTGTTACACATGATCATTTCCTTTCATTTCAGTTGTTTCTTTATTGTAGATGCAACAACCAGAAACAATGAAATAGTATAATGTATATGTGGTTTGCTAAATATTGTGTTTTAATGTATTGGTGACACTATATCTAAGTAGCCTAGACTATAAGCTTGTACGAGAAGTTCCTCTTTATCACAACATTTGCTGAATACCAACATTTTCCTGATAACAGAATTGTATATTATTCTACATTACAGACACTGGATAAATAAAGTTCCTTTGGAGTACAACTTTTTTCCATGACCTTTAAATGTTGCAAATAAGTGAAATCAACTGTTTGATATTAATTTATAATATGAATATAATATTATAATATTAATGAAATACTGTGTATTATGATCTCTAACCTGTTCAGTAATATGAATTAAGGGGGTCCACTACTCATTCATGTACATTATAGTGCATTACTGCAGTGCACATTGCTCTCATTTGAATCAAAACATTTGGAAAGTGAAATTACACAATAAAGGTGAAATTACACACTAAAGGGCTGAACAGTATATTTCTTTCTGTTGTGGAGGGTGATGTCAAGGAAACATCTCCAAATACATTACATCCACTAGATGTTACATGTGTATCTAGGACACGACAATGCATCTGTGTATAAAGAAATATTTAAAGATACAAGGGTAGATATTTGCTTCAGATTCTTTGTTTAAAAAACGGTAAAATGTGTACATTTTCCATTCGTCTGACCATTTCTGAAAAAAACACCGCTGGCATCTTGGGATTTTCACTGCATGTACCTCCATTACTAGTGCTGTGTAATGTCATAAAACGAGAAAAGCCAGCAGACGACTGGTGCTCATCTGCTAACGCATTTTGTTTTTTGACGTCAAGCAGCACCAGTAATGACTGTGTGAGCAGGGTGAAAATCCTGACATTCTAGTGTTGTTTTCTCAGAAATGCAAAGTACAATTATACGTGATTTAAATTTTATGAAAAAATAATGTGGGCTCACTAGGCCCTGAAGCAAATCCACAGAAAATGATACCGATCGTTTGCTGATTCCGCTCCTCTTTCCGCATTCAGTGAAGATGTAGGCTACCTCACTACCTCAACTGTCATTTTTAAATTATAGAACCTGAAGTAGATCAAATATGAGCTGTCTGGATCATGAATGAGTGTGCTTAGAGCCACCCATTTCCCCTCTCTCTCTCTCTCTCTCGTTCTCTCTCTCTCTCGTCATCTTTTTGCGGCCATTTGAAATGTGCACATGAAAAGCTGTATTAAGCAAAATAGAACGATTGTCGTGAAACGTTAGAAGCAGACGTTGAAGGTGGCACCTCGGAAGACTTCCCTGTGATCAGTGAAGTTACAAGTTTAAATAATCTCACAACTTCTGCTTTAAACCTCTTCCACCATGACGGGCGTTGAGGCGCCACCTGTGTTTGTGACTTCTCTCTCAGTCTCTCCAGAATCGAGGATGACCTTGCAAAAAGAGAAGCTTTTTCCTCTGCACTCTCCATCTCCTCCTCCTCGGCCTTCTTCTGTGATAGTTGGAAGTAAATCCTGAAAGCATCTTTCACGAACTTCCGCTCCTCGGCCATAATTTGTATTTTATACTGCCTAGATTCCTCGACCAGGCTTTTTGGAATTGTACCCGTTCTGATGCGATCACGCACAATCTTCCAATATCTGCGAGCATGACTGGTTCTTGCCTTGGTTGTGATAATTTCCTTACTACTTCTGATAATGGACATGGCGTCATTTGTGATAGCCTTTGTCTTGCGCATGTTGGCCGTGAAAAACATACTAGTTTCATTTATGACGCTAGCCATGAGGACAAGCCCGAGGAAGAGGTAGAACAGTAGAACCAAAAACACATCCTGCTCCACGGGTACCACGTCACCATAGCCGATCGTCACCACCGAGATAAAGATAAACCAAAACGAATCGAAATAACTGAGATTTGCTGAGACTGACGTAAGTACCAGAGCGCCGATGCCAATGTAAAGGAGAGTTATTCCTATAATCAAGAGGATGGGCACAGGTGATTCTTCAATGCCTTCGGCTGCCAGTTTAGCCCTGATGTCTATGTCAGTGCTTAAACCGCCATCTTCCATATCGAAATCGTAGCCACTTTCCCCAGCGGCCTCATCTTCCAGATCCTGTCCAATCGGCTCTTCGCGATAACCCCAAAACATCTGTTTGGGCTTTCGAGACCGACGACGTCCGCCACTAATAGGACGTTTCTTTTGTGGCTTACCAAGCGATATTTGAGATTTCTTTCTAGGAGTTGTAGGCGACGTCTTTTCTACTTTTTGCGGTTGTGCTGTGGCGACTTTTCTAGTCGTCTTCTTGAATTTATTAGTTCCACTGTTGTTCCTATCCTTGGTCTTGTGTAGTCTTCCACAGCGTCTTAACCCGCTGAAATATCGCAAAAGTGCCTCCACACCCTCCCGAAATATGCCCCCTATAATCCTTCCAAAAATCATAAATCTTAAAGGAGTACCCATCCAAAACTTGACAACAGGATCAGATAGATTTAGCTTTCGACCAAACTTCGACCGAGGTCCTTGGGAACCGCGTTGTACGCCGTTATGTCTTGAGTAAAACTCTTTCTTCGACAGGAGATACGCACCTCGGCTCCGTGACTCACTTTCACTGCTCTCGTGAGCTGACATTTTGTTATAACTGTCTTCACAGTTCCTGCCCTCGAGCAATTTCGCGGTATGTTCCTGAGCACAGAATGGACTGTAATAGGCATCCATGTGTGGCTTTGTAACGTCTTTGAGTTGATGAAGCTGTAAGAATAGGGACGGTCTCTCAAAGACACGAAGAGCTGCCGACTGACACAGATCGTCTGTAGTGCACGTGACACTAACCATCGGTGACAGGACAAGTAGTGATTGACAACGTTGACAAGACAGGTCAGAAGTATCTCTTATCTTTTTATCTCGACTTGAGGCCAAGTTTGGATGTAAATAGTGCCCTTGAGGATTTCGTAATTCGAAATCAGGAATTACCGTCCAGAATTTCATGAAATATCTTTCGGGAATGCGCAACACATCTTGATACATCATGTCCTGATCTCTTTGGGTTCTGCTACACAGACTAATTGCAAGCCTGAACACAGCAATGTTTTGTAAAACACAAACCTCATCCACATGCAGGAAGATAGAGATAAATGTTATAGTGTAAATGTTAAAAGTAACCAACGACAAGGCAGGCCCGATCTTGTAATCCCGAAAATATGTGAACAGAACACATCTGTCAGCAAGCCGATCATTATTTCTACCTCGAAAGACTGTAAGACATCCACATTGGCAGCACCAACACACTGCACATAGGCGATATTTTTGTGTACAATCTCCTGGGCACAAAGGCAACATGAGGCCAGGCATCAGAGAATGATTATGCTCACAGTCACAGGCATGTAGCTTCGCCATCGTCCCGTAGCACATGCAAAGACCAAAGCGTCTTGTACAAGTGTTATGCTGGGAATAGGGGAACCAGTGCTTTCTCTTGACTTCACAAGTATCATATTTGGGTTGGCCTAGCGTCAGTTTGCTGTAGTCATCTGCAATTGCTAACGTATGTCTTGCATAATATGTGTGTCCAATAGATCGTTGGTACTCCCCTCTGCGACATTCCACACCATGTTCATAAGCTGTCACGGAGGAAATGGGCGTCACAGAAGCGAACCACACAGCTCCATGCGACGCAAGATGTTCTACAGCACTCTCTTTAGAATCCTCATCAGTGTTTTTAGGGTTCACTCTTAAAATAAAAAACTCCTCGTCGTTCTCCTCTGCGCTTTCTGCCATGCCCTCAGGTTCCAAAGATAATCCGGAGACATATTCAGAGCTGTTATTAACTCTACAAAGACTGCTCACAGACTTCGGTCGCATAGTGTGACACTCAGTCATATGCTTATCCATATCAAATACCAACGTGTTCGAGGAAGGACATTTGAAGTCATTCGTATCCTGAACTTCTCCAGAGGTATTTAAGGTTCTGATGGAATTAAGACATACTGCTCTCTGGGTATTTTGCTCATCAGCAAAATTGTCAGAGACTTTACTTGCACACTGCCCATCAGTCAAACAAATTAAAATCTTGTTCAGATTAATGCATTCCTCGCAATGCTCGTCTCTAGGATGTGCCAAACAGTTTATAAACTGGCTGGAGTGACAGCATATCTCATAGTGCATTTTTGAATCGTTAGCTAAATCATTTAAGTCTGAGCACGAATGTTCGCAATCCGTATCCGAACACTCAGCCACCGCGTCCGATATCTCTCTAGGGTGACAATATGCATCAAAATCGGTGAATGGACCATGAACAGAAATGCCCAGAGTTTGTCTTCTGTGACTGCACACCAGCACATCTGTTTCATAATCACAGGTCAGGTTGGCTGAATGCAGGTTTGAATCACACTGTAAGTCACACAGCGCGGTTGGGCCAGTTGCAAAACCCTCTTGTACACCTCTTAAATTATGGCATACCTCGCAGTTAATGGACGGATCGTCGCCACAACTGCCCGACAAGCCAACTGAATGCTCGTGCTCCAAGCAACGCTCAGAATCTATCTCATTTGTGCTTTCCGGTGTCTCACCGGGAGGAACACACAACCCTGCAGACCATATTCTGCTGTCGGTGGTTTTCGAATCAGAGCTCTCTCCTGCATTTCTAGGGATGGAATGGCAATATCCTGGCTGTTCCCGCGGGCGACAAGTACTGTGGCATATACACATAGGCAGCAAGTTGGCATCGTCATTACAACTGAGATTTCTATCGCCATGAAATGTGTCAAGTGAGGACTCTCTTGATCGGCTATACAACAACGTTCCCAATCTGTGAGAGAAAAGGAAATCCGCATGAATTTCACACACATCTATTCATACCAAGGCCGGAACTACCTCGTGAGGCCCCTCCCTCCAGCAAGACCATCGTTGAGGGGTCCTCACCACCCTTCACTTTCATGTACCTATCCTAGGCTTTAAAAGATGACAAAGAGCCTGGCTTTGTATTAGTTTAATATTTTCAAGAATGACCAACCATTTATTTAATCATACTCAAGGGCGGATACGAGAGTGTTGTGGTCGGGGGGGCTCAAAATGCGCGCTAATGGTACCCTCGCGACAGCCGAAGACGAGAGTGTAATCTTGGAGGAGGGAGGGGTCCGAGGACATGCTCACCTAGAAATTTTGAGGAAAAAAAAAAGAAAGCAAAAGGGCACTTTTGGGCATGTTCTGCCTAAGTTGGTTGAAAAGTTTTAACATGAATTATCTATTTTAAAGTAGGTTGTTTAGAAAAAAAATGACACAAATGACCTTCTACGACCTTGGAAACTAATCTAGACGGGTCCGGGGGATATCCTGCCCGAGAGGTTTTCAGAAAATAAAAAAGCAGAGGGGCAATTTGGAACCATTTCTAGCTGATGTTTTGTTAACATTTTCATCATGTTTAGTCTATTTCTAGTGAGGGGAGGGGGAGGAGGAGAGTCTGGCAAAAGTAAACATTAAAAAAAACAAAGAAAATTCCACGGTCTCTAAAGTGAAAATGTTACCAGATACTGCGAATAGGGCCACTGGACATTAAATAATACTGAAATCAGTTAGTTATGGGATAATGCTGTACATATTAGATACCTAATTACAAGACCTTGTCTTGGGCAAACGGTAAATGGTATAATATTAAACGTAAAGCTGGTGGAGGTCAGCTTCAGGCCAACGATCAGTGAAGGTCGAGTTAAAATTGGAATGACCTTTTGGGGGAAACGAAGAGGAAACTGGTAGTCGTTGAATAAAATAAACAAATAAAAAACTAGCTCAAGAAGAGTGAAACCTTTGTCTTCGTTTCTCCTCGCGATTTCGATTCCACACATCAACTTCTCAAGTCTTTCAGTCAGAGCAGGGGAAAAGGGAAATCTAACCTTCTTTAGGCTCGGAGCTGAGAGGCAGATTCTGGCAAAAGTTGGCATAAAATTTCAGTCGAAAGACATGATCGTATCTGGTTGTACTTACGCACTCCACAGCTTTATCGCATTTAGCCAGAAGAAAAGGAACATCGACATCAGCATTTCTCCGATCTCACCCGTGATTAAGGAGGTTATGGGTACACTGAAGCCGCAATAGATGATAGCAATCACTCGACCCAAACTGGTCTTGGGAGCCAAGTTGCCGTAGCCTAGGAGAGAGGAAACAAGCAGCGTGATAATGTAGATCAGTGGTAAGGAAGGGTATGCAGAATGGGACAGGGTGACCTCTCCAGGTGCCTGAGAATTCCAGTCGGAAATCCCTCGCCGCAAAACACGTTACAGTTCTTGACGAGGCTTAAAAAAAAAACAATAACAGGAGATTGCTCTCTTCAGTTTGCTAATACGTCAACCAAGCCATTAGAAGTCATAGTTACCAGTTTCAGCTGTAGTATATTAGTATTTATTGTTGTGGTATTTACCTACAAGCGAAAAAGTCGTCATACAGTAGTACACTGAGCCTCCATAGGTCCAGAGCTGGTCATTCTTGCCGCCTTCTATCACTGTTCCATTCCGGATGGCGCCAATGTACGCACCCTCATACACCTGTACGAACAAGATGATGTCCAGCTTGGACTCCCCGTTCTGGATTTTGGTCTGTAGCTGATTCAGCGTCTACAGGGAAGGAGAAATGGGGCGTGGAGTTAATATGCAAACAAATATGTTTGAGCACGAATATGTGAACAAGTAAATTTAGACTGAAAGCCAACACAAACCCTTTAGCCAAAAAACCTTACAATACAGTGGAATCAGTTTAAAGAGAATTTGATTAAACTGGAAATTGTGTTTACGGTATAAGTATTTTTTTTTTCTTCTTTTTTATGAGGATTTAAATTTTGAGAATTCGCGAATTGAGCTTCCACTGCGAAAATTGCACACAACCAAAGAGGTTCCGTTCAAAATTTTTCAAAGGGCTAATTACAAAATAATGAACATGTGTATAGGATGTAGTAACCTCAAGGATGACGCAAATGCTGTTATTTCTAGTTACAATCCTTCGTTATTTAAACATATACGATTATACATGTAGTATGTCTCTGTAACAAAACGTAGAAGGATTTCCAAATCTGTTTTATCGACATTCCTGTAATGTCATTTTGGATTATTTTTAGAGTTAGACTCTGATACCCACTTGTGAAAACCGTCATGCGCGGCTCGTGAAAATTTAATCATCGTGAAAAGCACTTTCTGATTTTTCGCGAAAATTAGATCCTTGCGAAAAATAATCAGCTGCTACTTCTTTTCGACCTTTTACAAACATGGAAAAGATAAAAAGAGTCAATATTATTTCACAGCATATTTTGACTGGGGGAGGGAGGAAGAGGAGGGTCATTATTTTATGGACTGTTTTGACCACAGTCAAAATCTAGGATTGGGGGAGGGGAGGGGGGTCAAAATGTAATGCAACACCTAAGACCAGCCCAAGCCCCACTTTAGTCTACACCAACATGCGACAACGTGCAGGGTATAACCGCTGTTGATTGGCTGACCTCAGCCATTCAAAAACTCGTTTTACTCGACATGGAAGACCTCAGGGACAACTTGTTACACCTTATCACGTCCTAGTACCCACCGATTGTCGCTGTCGTATGATGCTGTCTATGACTCTCCTTTCCGGTGGGGCTTCTATCTGCTCGAACAGCAGACCGCCTAAGATGCTGGAGACAGATGTGACAGTGATTCGCAAAGTACTTACAGGATAATTTTGTGATTGAGTAGGACAGAGAGAAAGAGAAAGAGAGAGAGAGAGAGAGAGAGAGAGAGAGAGAGAGAGAGAGAGCGAGAGAAAGAGAGAGCGAGAGAAAGAGAGAGAGAGAGAAAGAGAGAAAAAAAGAGAGAGAGAGGTAGAGGTGACACAGACATAGAGAGATATAGACAGACAGACACACAAATACATACACACACATACAGATAGAGAAAGAGAGTAAGAGAGGATGGGTAACATAGTCGACTCGCTTTCATCGCAATTTCACGAAAACGGGGCCGGGGTAAGGGGTAGGGGGAGGGAAGGATGGTACATAGAGCATGAAAGGGGTAAAAACTTAGATCTACAATGCACTGTTAGGGTAGGTACGATGGGATTAACATTACACCGTTACGAGAGATCTATGTTCTTGCTCTGCTTTTGTATAGCTGTGCGCTGTTTCCTATAAAGCCTTCTGAGCTGCTTAGAACATCTCAAATGTCTTTGCGATTTTAGTACGGCATGGAACCTACCTGAACAGCACCAGTATTATAATTAGGAAAAGCGTGTAGAAGAAAACGTAGTAGTTGTTTACAAACTGTCCGCAGGCATGGCACACGTAGATAATGTAATTAAAAACCACATCTGCAGAAGAGAGAATTACAAAAAATGGCCAACATGCAATATCATACGTACAATCCATGTTTTATTTATCAATTTAAAAAAGTTACATCAGCCACATTCAGAGTGATTTAGGCCTACACAGTATTTACTTACTGGAAAGTCATGTGAGTAATAGTACACACATGGGAAGACTGGGGACGAGGGGATAAAGAGAGAAAGAGAGAGAGAGAGAGAGAGAGAGAGAGAGAGAGAGAGAGAGAGAGAGAGAGAAGGGGGGAAGGTAACATAGTCGACTCTGCTTCTTAGCAGTCTCACGAAAAAGAGGGCGGGGGATGGCAAACGTTCCACGAGGGTGGAATAATTAGTCTAGATTAGTTTGATAAAAATAAAAATACAACAAAAAAAACTAGTCCTAGATCTAGTCTAGATGTAAATTTAGAACAGGAGTTAGCTTCATAACACAAGACAAAAAAAATTAGGGGGGCTACTAATTAACTCAGATCTAAACTAGACCTAGATCTAGATCTTCTAGATCTAGTCTAGACCAAAAATACACCAACACCAACAACAAAAATAATCTGGCGGCTTCCCTTAGTCGGGTGAGGATAATCCTAGAACTACTAACGTTGTGTAATGTTTTAAGTATGAGACGCATTCAACAGTATTTTGCCCTTCATTCTGTTAATTTACCTTTATGCCTAGCCGCCATTGTTCGTGGAGACTTGTTTGAGAAGCGTTAGCACGGCGTCAGCCACCAGCCTGCGGCCATCATGGTGGGTTTCTACCGCAGAAGCTGTGCTGCCACTCTAGTCATTTGCTATTCCCCTACAGCGTAGAGAGATTTCTTCCCTACATTATATATTTTATGCACGATATTGGAGCTAATTTAGTGGCAAAATGTCCCATAATTTTGTTATTAAAAGGAAGAAGACCACACTTTTTATCCACTCTACGTTTCATTAATTAAAAAAATTAAAGACAAGTAATGTTTTTCTCTACCTAGGGGAAAGTGGATTTTTGTAAAACCACTTTATTCTATCACAGGATAAAAATCCGTATGAGTGGCGAATTGCTGTGATCTCTTAGAGACTGAAATGTGTTCATTACTCGTTCGCCAGGGGGCACAGAGTGCCGGGTGTAACTTCTGAATTTGGGATTTTCCGATTTAGTGCGTATCGTTCATTCCACAATTAAGTCATTGTTTGATAACTATGATCTTCCATTTTTTTTTCTTTTTCCTATTAAATCAAATATAAATCGATATCAAATTCCAATTTGACAAGCTAAACCACATCTGCCTCATTGTTTTGCTTTGACTTTAAGCAAAATGATGAAAGCCTTAAATTTCTCAAAACATGAAAAATAATGGCTTAAGGAAAAGAGCATGACGAAAAATGAAATGTAGACTAGATTAGAATTACGCCCTCCGCCAAGTTTGTGCAATCTCGTTAGCATCAGACACTTAATTCAGTTTAGATCAAGGCTATTCATTTTGTGTAAAGATTTTTCTACCAGATAATACCGAACGCACCATCAATGCACACTGCATTTTAATTATTTGAACTTAAAAATCTTTAAAGTTATTCAGTTATTTTGCTTACATTAACACAGAAGCAGATTGTGACCCAGTGAATTAGCTCAATTTTTTTTTTGTTGTTTTGTTTGTGGGGAGAGGGTGGAAAGGTATAAAACATTAGGAACGGAATTTTGAAAATCCTTAACAGCCATTTTTGATCTTGCGTTCTTGGAATAGACAAGATATTGTGTATGAATTTATCTGATTATTATGTCCTCACGGGCCATGTTCAAAAGCACCGACCAGCTCTTAGGCAGCAGGGGATCAATGTCTTGTTAATTCTTATTCTGCTCCAGATAGTATCATCAATAGTTTCAGAAACTGTGCTTCATGACATAAATATACCGGATATGGTGTTTCCAATTGCATGCGTCAAAACAAAATATATTTAACAGTTTTAAAAAATAAATGTAAAACGTATAGAATATACTTTTATGATCACAAGAGGAGCTAGGTCCATAATGCCCGTTTGTCAGCCAGATACCACATGCAAAGAATCTGTTTTTTTTTTTTACTCACTGGATTAATACACATATTAAAGACAATTTGAAAACAAAATTTAAATGGTCAATAGTACTGATCACTCAGCTATAATATTTTTCTTGCCGTCTCCACACAATTTGGAAACACCCTATTTCCAAGGGGGAAGAATTAGGTTTTCTTTACACAAAAATCTGATCCTAAGAGCCAGGTATAGCATGACGAGAACAACAATATGTCGCTTGAGACAAAGCTTCTGGTGAATAACATTGACTTAAGTTGATGTACATTAACAGGGGCGGATCCAGAGAGAGAAAAAAAAAGATAGTTCCCTTACATTAATGACCCATCATTTAGCATCCGATAAACATGCAATTCCAATTCATGAAACAGAAATTAACATCTCCACTAACTTTCATAATATTAAATGCGTGTCTGGGAGATAATTGCGGGTCAAACAGCTTCTTAGAACTAGCGACAAGTGAAGGATTAAATTTATAAGCAGTATATTATAGAAAAAATGGAGTCGGGGAAGAAGGGTTCGCAGGAGTGATCCACTCCCCCTCCCTCCCTATCCCCTCCGAGTCGCTAACGATGAAGATCTCGGGTATTCAAACTATACATTTATCTACTCGGAGTTCTGGCTCTGATCTATCTTGAGAACTTTAAAATTTGGATTGGTGGCTTGGCATGTACTTTTTGTATGTGGGAAATTTCAGAATTCCAATCGCAAAGCACCAGTGGCCGTATGCATAATCCATACGTTAGTTAACGTATTGCGTTAGCCACAGTGAACACTACTGTTTTGGGACTTTCCCAGTGTTTACCGCCGTGCGTTAACTAACGTAAGGATTATGCATACGGCCACTGGACAACTGTTCAAACGTGTTACCAAATTAGGTAGGTTATGTTGTCATATATTCCTTTAGTATGCAAAAAATTTTGAAACAATTTTTTTAACAGTCATTTCATACACTTAACCTCATCTTGCCATCAACGAACAACAGAAAAAAAATGGAACTGCCAGGAAACTCTGGATTTACTGTCAAAATGTTAATGTCCTTTATTTTATACTACATTTCCACCTTCAGAATAAAACATCTTGTAAGCATACAAGTTGAAAACGCCACATACCCAAATTTGTGCAAGTAGTTTATACAGTATAACGCACATGAAATTTCCATCGGTAATAATGGTACATGATATACTTTCAACTGTTGCACCAAGCGAGTTACGTTGAAAGTGAAGGGGAAGATTGCGCACCAAAATACAAAACGGTAATAAGTAATGGTGATGCATTATCCTCATCACGTGATTAAGAGAAGCCGCTGCATAGACAATGAAGAAAGAGGAGAAATCAGCTGAGAGCTTGCGCATTAACGATGGGATCTTGTTACCATCATAAGAACTACGTTAACTCGGAATGTTGAAAATTACTAAGGGTGTATTAAGCACCGATGTACTTATGTAATTCTTACGATGGTAAGAGATCCCATTGCTGACGCTCAAGCTCTCGACGTTAAAGAAAATTGTGAAGTAAGAAAAATATAACTTGAACGTCATATTTACTACCAAAAAAGATTGTTGAGGTAATCACCCTTTCATTAATTTTTTTTCAAAATTATTCAAAATAGACCTCTTACTGTTTTTAAATTTCCTTGTATTACTTGTAACACATAATTTAACATTTGACATTTCATTTCTAGGAATGAGGAACTTAGCTCGAGCGTTCACACATCTCAACTAAGTGTGCACTTGCATGGTGTCGTTGGACATAGCTAGATTATTACTTATATAGGGATAGTCTATGTGATAATCTACAAAAGTAAGAATCGAGCCGTATCCAAGGGCATCTTGCAAGGCCACACTGAGTTCGATGCACAGAACTCGAGCCAAACTGATTTGTTCCACATAGGCCAAAATGATGATCCCAAGTGTGACATGGATTTGACATCACTTCCAGCAAACACAGTATTCGGGTGCCTTCAGAAAGATGCCTAAAATTCTCGCAAGGATTTGCGATGCCCAAGTACCGAATTTGCTGGATTTGCAGTGACCCGTGTAGAGGAGATCACATTAAAAAGTACACTGAATACACACTAGTATCAGCTCAACTACATTCTATGTACAGAGTTTAAAAAAAATGTAAGATAAGTTGCATAAATTTGACAACTTTTGCATACATTGCAGATGTTTAGCGTTGAAACTGAGCACAAAATGGACAAACATAGGTAACGCCAGTGCCTTCTGCTGGCGCCTGTAGATCTTTTAAACGCCAAATTACGACCTCGTACGTTAACCTTGATCATAATTTAAAACAAAACTGGAGTTTCATGTAACAAGATGTGACCTTTTAATGAAACACGAATAACTTAATGACACGCGAATAACTTTTAATGAAACACGAATAAATAATGTAACAAAAACAGGATTTTTACATTAAAAAGCTTGCGCAGTAACGATGGGATTTCTTAGAATTGCAAGAATTACATGAATGCAGCCGTGCTGAATACACCCAAGTACGTTCAACACGTACAGTTAATATATTTTTGAACTGATTAATGCCAACTCTTCATAATACAATGTTTCCAAATGAATTTGTTAAGCTAGATCCAGTCTAGAAGTGACCGATATACTATACTATGAAGCTGTGCGACGCAGAGTTACCATCTTTGATCCCAGTAACCGTTCACACCAGAAACGCTACCGGTAACCGAGCAGCATGCGTTCCTGGTGCGAATGGATAAAGGGAGCAATAAAGGTACCTTCGCATTATCCAGTTGCAGCGCAGCTCGATCGCTTTTGGTATAAAACCTAGTCTTAAATACATTGCACAAAAGAATTTAGAGCTATTGAAACATGATTTGGATTTCAATAATCAGACAAGCATAGACCATATACAGCAAAACGTTCAGATAATACGCTTTTGCTTTCAAAGTCAGATCTCTGCACGTAAATGACAGGGGTAGACATGAGCTTATGACATTTCCAGATGTTACGATCATACTGCACGTTACGTGAGAATTTTATATTTATTTTGTGTCGTGCAACGTGATCGTCATCAAGAAATGCCATGAGCAAATGTCTACCTCTGCCATAACGGTCTTTAAAAGATTTGAACTTGAGAACTAAAGCTCTGTAATATCCCGGGTGTATTTTGGCATTCAAAACATATGATTAAATCATAAGGAGTGACAAAGATAAGATGTACGTATCTGAATAAAAAAATAGCCTCGCTGAGTAAAGAATAAGAGGCAACCACAATTAACAGTATTTTTAATGTATTAAGTTGGAATCATTTATGGACGATTATGACAGAGTTAGGCATGTACATATAGCATTTCTTGGTGTTATGATCATATTCCATGTTATGAATTATATAATCTCATGTGAATTTCACAATTATTTCACAACATGCAATACGATCATAACACTGGGAAATCCTCAATGCGTATGCTTATTTCTGTCATACTCGTCCGTAAGCGATCCCAGTTTGAAAATAAGCTTTTTTAATATTCAGACAACTTGAAACAGTGGCATTCACAATCATTAGCAGAGAAACTGGATGCTAATGCGTTATGACAGAATAAGGAGTGACAAAGATATGACTTACACATAATATTATTGCCCACATAAAGAATAAAAGCATTGATACAAAGCAACTTCTACATAGGGAATAGGCACAACAGTTTTCTTTTTCAAGCTCAAACCTTATCGACCGTTACCGCAGATGTCGGCATGTGCATATAACATTTTCAGGTGTTATGACCATATTGCATGCTACGAACCATAATGAGATGTGAATTTCACAAGTAGGTCATAACTGGCAATCTGATCATAATACTAGGAAATGCCATGTACTACATATGCCTATTTCTGCCATAATGATCCGCAAGACATGCGAACTTAAAAATAAAAAGTTCTCTACTATTCCCAGGCATCACTTTAAATAAATGGTACTGAGGTAAATCTGGATAAAAATGCATTATCATTGGTGGGTATAACAACTGGCAAAGATGTGATACATACATATCAAATAAAAAATGCTACCATGGATACAGCAAACAGTTTGTATTTAAGTTTGGATTTATTACGGATCGTTATAGCAGGGGGCAGTTATGCGCATATAGCATTTCCTGGTGTGATGATCATATTGCATGTTATGAACTACAATGAGATGTGAATTTCACACCAAGTTCATGATATGCAACATGATCGTAACATCAGGAAATGCCACATGCGCATACCTACCCGTGCCATACTAGTCTGTAAGAGATCCCAAACTTGTAAATAAAAGCTATCCAATATCCCATGTACAAACAAACTAGTATTCACAATCAGTAATAGAAATTGGATAATACATTATGACAGAAAAATTAGGAAATTACAAATGTTTGACTTACATATTTCCATATAATAAAAGAAAAGCGTTGCCAAGGCAGGTACATAAGAAGTAGGCACAATAGAGCATTCATTGTGAAGTTTTCTTCACGAACCATCATCGCAGATGTAGGTATGTGCATACAGCATTTCCTGGTGTTATGACCATATTGCATGTTACAAAGCATTTGGTTGTAGATTTTTACAAGAAGTTCATGACATTCAATATGATCATAACACTAGGAAACGCCATACTGCGCATGTCTATTTCTACCATAATGGTCAGTAAAAGATCAGACCTTGAAAATAAAAGCTCTCTTATATCCCAGACATAACTTGAAACTGGCATTTACAATCAACAGCAGAGGACTTGGATAACAATGCATTATGACAGAATGATAAAGAGTGACAAAGATATGGCACTGGAAAATATTTTTTTCAAAAGGACATCCTGAAAGAAAAATTAGCTAGGAAATTTCGTACATTTTTCGGGACTCTTGAATATTTTCACATCTACTCTGTCAGAGCATGCAGCTGGTGATTATTATATTATCCATGTAAGAGAAAAAGAACATTGCTATAATGCATACTACAGTGTAAGAAGAAGAAAGTACAACAGATTATTTTAAAATTGAATCCTTCGCAGATCGTCATCACAGATATAGGCATGTGAAAATTTCGAGGTATTATGACCATATTGTATGTCACAAACCATAATAAGAGGTGAATTTCACAACTAGTTTATAACATGTAATATGATCGCAAGACCAGGTAATGGCCATTCTGCACACGCCTATTTTTGCCACAGTAGTCAGTAAAAGATCCGAACTTAAAAATAATAGCTCTCTAATATCCCAGGCACAACTTGAAACTGGCATGCACAATTTTAACAGTTGAGAAATTGGATAACAACGCACTATGATATAATGATAAGGAATAACAGGCTAGAAAAGTTGGCACATATTCGGGACATTGAACATTTCCCACACCAACTCTACTTCAGAGCCTGCGGCTAGTTATATATTATATTATCCACATAAGAAAAATGGTGTCGCTAAAGACGTCGCTACAATGTAAAGTACAGAATACAACAAATAGGCACATTAGAGACTTATGTTCAATCTGAATTCTTTGCGAATCATCGTCCCAGATGAAGTTAAGTGCATACGGCATTTCCTGGTGATTATGACCATATTGCATGTTGTGAACCATAATGAAAGTTTCACTAGTAGTTCATAACGTGGAATATGATCGCAACATCAGGAAAGGCATATTGCGCATGTCTATTTCTGCCACAATAGTAAACAATCCGAACTTGGAAAATAATAGAGGGACAACTTGAAAGTGGCATTCACAATTAACAGCTGAGTTACAAAGGTATGACCGACATCTCATTGTCCCCAACCAAGCCAAGAAAAAAAGTTGCTTCAATGCAAAATACAGAACAAGAATAAGAAGTGGGCGCACTTCGGAGTTTTTATTTTCAAACTGACCCCTTTAGACCGTCATTGCAGATGTAAGCTTGTGCTTATAGTATTTTCTGGTGTTATGACCGTATTGCATGTTACTAACATGATGTGGACTACACAAGTAGTTCACAGCGCTCTATATGATCGCAATACCATGAAATGCCATACAGCTTTTGCTTATTTCTGTCATAATGGTCAAGAGATTCAACAATGCAGGCATTCACAATATACAGCAGAGAAATTGATAGTAGCATAGACAAGGAATGATAAAGATTTCATTTACATATTCTTTTTTTTGTGTGTGTGTGTGTCAGGGATATGGTTGGTTCAAGGCAGTTACGCCCCTGAGAGTCGACTCGACTAAAGTGATGCTATATTGAGCTTTGAAGTGGTGTTTTTTTTTTTGGTTTTTTTCTATTACTAGTTCAGATAAGTGGAACACACCTGTGAATGAAATCAGACACTTTTATGAAACATCTGCATGAATGAAATTTATTCATTACATTAACTTGCGTGTTGCATTAGGCAGGCAGAAATTCGCGAGGCATAAGGTGTTATGAGGCAGTTACGCTCCTGACTTTTGATAACGGAAAACATACACGAGCAGCCTGCTTCTCCTCCTTTCATAACGAGGAGGACTGACAAGGGAAGTAAATTCTATCATTCCGGTGAAAGGTGTGTTACATTTATTTGAACCAATAAATTTGAACACAGTAATGAAAGAATTCATTGTATTGGAACCACATGGTAATGGACACATCATGATAGATGGGAAAAAAAAAAAATCACATTTACTCTCTTCAGAAGTTCAAAGTCACACAAACGACTCCTCTAATGTCTCAAAACCAAGAGTTCTCGCCAATATNATACGTTATGACAGAATGATAAGGAGTGACAAAGATATGACTTAAACACATAATATTATTGCCCACATAAGGAATAAAAGCGTTGCTACAATGCAACTTCTACTTCTTTTTCAAGTTCAAACCTTGACAACCGTTACCGCAGATGTCGGCATGTGCATATAACATTTTCAGGTGTTATGACCATATTGCATGCTACGAACCATAATGAGATGTGAATTTCACAAGTAGGTCATAACTGGCAATCTGATCATAATACTAGGAAATGCCATGTACTACATATGCCTATTTCTGCCATAATGATCCGCAAGAGATGCGAACTTAAAAATAAAAGCTCTCTACTAATCCCAGGCATCACTTTAAATGGTACGGAGGTAAATCTGGATAAAAATGCGTTATCACTGGGGGGTATAACAACTGGCAAAGATGTGATACATACATATCAAATAAAAAAAGCTACCATGGATACAGCAAGCAGATTGTATTTTCAAGCTTGGATTTATTACGGGTCATTATAGCAGAGGTATTTATGCGCCGTTAGCATTTCCTGGTGTGATGATCATATTGCATGTTACGAACTACAATCAGATGTGAATTTCACACCAAGTTCATGATATGCAACAGGATCGGAACATCAGGAAATGCCACATCCGCATACCTACCTGAACCATAATTGTCTGTAAGAGATCCCTGACTTGAAAACAAAAGCTTTCCAATATCCTATGCACAAACAACCTAGTATTCACAATCAGCAATAGAAATTGAATAACGCATTATGACCAACAAAAAAAAAAAAATTAGGAAATTTACAAAGTTTGACTTACATATTTTCCACATAATAAAAGAATTTCCACATAAAAGAAAAGCGTTGCTACAATGCAAGTACAGAATAAGAAGTAGGCACAATAGAGAGTTTTCATTTTGAAGTTGAATTCTTCACGAACCATCATCGCAGATGTAGGCATGTGCATACAGCATTTCCTGGTGTTGACCATATTGCATGTTATGGAGCATAATCTGATGTAGATTTTTACAAGACGTTCATAACATTCAATATGATCACAACACTAGGAAACGCCATACTGCGCATGTCTATTTCTACCATAATGGTCAGTAAAAGATCAGACCTTGAAAATAAAAGCTCTCTTATATCCCAGACATAACTTGAAACTGGCATTTACAATCAACAGCAGAGGACTTGGATAACAATGCATTATGACAGAATGATAAAGAGTGACAAAGATATGGCACTGGAAAATATTTTTTTCAAAAGGACATCCTGAAAGAAAAATTAGCTAGGAAATTTCGTACATTTTTCGGGACTCTGAGTATTTTCACATCTACTCTGTCAGAGCATGCAGCTGGTCATTATTATATTATCCATGTAAGAAAAAAAGAACATTGCTACAATGCATACTACAATGTAAGAAGAAAGTACAACAGCTTATTTTAAAATTGAGTCCTTCACAGATAGTCATCACAGATATAGGCATGTGAATATAGCATTTCCAGATGTTATGACCATATTGTATGTCACAAACCATAATAAGATGTGAATTTCACAACTAGTTCATAACGTGTAATATGATCGCAAGACCAGGAAATGCCATTCTGCGCATACCTATTTCTGCCACAGTAGTCAGTAAAAGATCCGAATGTGAAAATAACAGCTCTCTAATATCCCAGGCGCAACCTGAAACTGGCATTTACAATTTAACAGCTGAGAAATTGGATAACAACGCACTATGACAGAATGATAAGGAATAGCAAAGATTTACTGGACATTGGTTTGCAAAAGGACAGAATAAAGAAAGAAAGAAAAAACAAGGCTAAAAAAGTTGGCACATTCTCGGAACATTGAATATTTTTCACACCAACTACTTTCAGAACCTGCGGCTAATTATATATTATCCACATAAGAAAAATGGCGTCATTAAAGACGTCGCTACAATGCAAAGTACAGAATACAAATAGGCACATTAAAGACATTTTCAATCTGAATTCTTTGCGGATCATCGTCCCAGATGAAGTTACGTGCATACGGCATTTCCTGGTGATATGACCACATTGCATGTTGTGAGCCATAATGATATCTTTTCACTAGTCGTTCATAACGTATAATATGATCGCAACATCAGGAAATGGCATACTGCGCATGTCTACTTCTGCCATAACAGTAAACAATCCAACTTGAAAACAATAGCCCTCTACTTTTCCAGGGACAACTTGAAAGTGGCATTCACAATTAACAGCCGAGTTACTAAGGTATGACCGACATCTCATTGTCCCCAACCAAGCCAAGAAAAAAAGTTGCTTCAATGCAAAATACAGAACAAGAATAAGAAGTGGGCGCACTTCGGAGTTTTTATTTTCAAACTGACCCCTTTAGACCGTCATTGCAGATGTAAGCTTGTGCTTATAGTATTTTCTGGTGTTATTGATCATATTGCATGTTACTAACATGATGTGGATTTTACAAGTAGTTCACGGCGCTCTATATGATCACAATACCATGAAATGCCATACAGCTCTTGCTTATTTCTGTCATAATGGTCAAGAGATTCGACAATGCAGGCATTCACAATATACAGCAGAGAAATGGATAGTAGCATAGACAAGGAATGATAAAGATTTTATTGACATTTTTGTGTGTGTGTCAGGGATATGGTTGGTTCAAGGCAGTTACGCCCCTGAGAGTCGACTAAAGTGATGCTATATTGAGCTTTGAAGTGTTTTTTTTTTTTTGGTTTTTCCTATTACTAGTTCAGATAAGTGGAACACACCTGTGAATGAAATCAGACACTTTTATGAAACACCTGCATAAATGAAATTTATTCATGACATTAACTTGCGTTTTGCATTAGGCAGGCAGAAATTCGCGAGGCATAAGGTGTTGTGAGGCAGTTACGCTCCTGACTTTTGATAACGGAAAACATACACGAGCAGCCTGCTTCTCCTCCTTTCATAACGAGGAGGACTGACAAGGGAAGTAAATTCTATCATTCCGGTGAAAGGTGTGTTACATTTATTTGAACCAATAAATTTGAACACAGTAATGAAAGAATTCATTGTATTGGAACCAGATGGTAATGGACACGTGATAGATGAGAAAAAAAAAATCACATTTACTCGTTTCAGAAGTTCAAAGTCACACAAACGACTCCCCTAATGTCTCAAAACCAAGAGTTCTCGCCAATATAATAACTTGAGTGAAAGTGATAAAGTGTTGTTCCATCGCTTTCATATGCAATACACAGTACGTTGCATGAATTGGGAAATAGCTTGGTTGTGAATAATATACTAATATGTATATATGGGAGTCCTGGCTTCTTACACCGCCAAGTTTGGCTTTTGAACATGGGATTAAAGCAATCATTAAATAATATAATAGAGATATACAATAGTTCAGAAGGAAGATAGAGACTGGCAAATGTTTCCCTTGCTCAGTAAAGGGTTAAAATTAGCCCCTTATCTTGGAATTGTTTGGATCGATTCACTGATTGAAGACGAACGCGAATTTTAAAAACTCGACTACCTCACTCTTCTGTTCCGAAGTAACTCCTAGAATAGTCTTAGGCAACTTTTGCAGCATACAAATTGATTTGCATGCAAAGGACCAATTCACGTTTTAACAAAGAAACTTCCTCTGGCATTTTTTCTTAAAATCTGAGATTTTTTGTACAAGCTACGAATGGCCACGTGATGAAGGTAATCACGGACTATCGCGGTATATCAAAATTAAAAGAATTGTGATGTAAAAGTAATATCGATTTCTAATTGATAAATGTTATTCAAGGATTATGAGCCGGGCTAGTGAATCTAGAAATGTTCTGTGTGCGAGAGTNAAGGAGGGGGAGAGGAGAGAGAGAAAGGAAGGAGACGCTAAATGCAAGTCAAGGGCGAGCGCGAGGCATCAGAAGATGGGACTGAAGCCAAGGGTGCGTGGGGGGAGGGTATGGGGGCATTTTCCCCCAAAAAATGATTAAAAGCAATTTTTAGCATTTCCATATGGCTTTCCAGAGGGTGGAATTACAAATAGATGAAAATTTATGTTTTACATGTTTAAGTGGATCATGTAGTCGGAGCGTTGGGGGGGGGGGATACCCCTAGAACCTTCGCCCTTGGATCAGGCCTTGAGACGGATTTAGAGCATGTCGATACTGAAAGGACTAATCTGAGATTGATAAAAAATTCGCACGGAGCAAGGAAGATCCAAAAGGATAGAGGCAATGAGGTCAGGCAATAATACGCGTTTCTATCTAACAAATCAGCTTTCCTCAAAGCGACCCGAAGACCCCCAAAACCTAGTAATAGGCGGACATCTAGATAAAGTTAATAAATCTTCGCATTATGTCCAGACTTTTGCATTGCTGCTGGAAATGAAACTGGAATCATTTTTTTTTTCTCTTTTACCTTTACTTTGAAATAAAAACGCCCAGAAGTCCCGCTATGGCAGGCTTAATAACCATATAAAGTTGATTTTGTCTGCTGGAAACACTGTTTCAGAAATATCTGTGCTAAGAAGACCGAGCATGAAACATGATTTCTATAATGGAAACTTGCCGATTTTCATTTGTCTCCCTAAAATTTCATTACAGATACCTCTTAGGAACCCTCCCCCGGCTCTTTGCACAGACAAAACTGAGGTATTGGTATGGAGCATCACTAATACAAAATGATACCGGCCAACATGCAGCATGCAACATGCAAGTTCATGCAAGTGTTAATTGGTGCAAAGAATATGAGTGATTCTCCAGCATTCGGAAGGTAAAGGTATAGTTTTTGGCTAAAGAAGAAACAGGAATAAAGGAGAAATCTGAAAGAGTAAACCTGACATTTAATCTTTTCACTTATCTGATAACTTCCCAACAACTGCTACGTGTCAACGTTTGGGGAGTGAAAGTTTGTCACAAATAATATGTAACCGAATATTCAGAAAGCTTTGAAAATTTAAATGCAGCTTTCCGAATCTGGACAAATCACTGGGTAGGCATGCATGAGCTCATTGTGGACGTTAAATGAAAACATAGTAGCAGGGCATGCAGTGGAGAAATCAGATGCATTTACAAGAGTGGCTTATTCTTAAAATCTGTATATGTACGTTATTTCGCTTAAATGTAAGAAAATCTTGCAGAACAATGTTTAATACGAAGCCTGAGAAGTTAGATTTATGCATCTGATATCTTGAAAATCGTTTTTGTGATGCTCCATTTCATACGTCAGTATAGAATTTTTATAATTCAGAAAAATCAAAGCTATTTTGTACCTGCATTAGAAGGAATCTGATGCAAATATTCCCATCATTCCGCTTTTAAAAATAGAAAGGTTATTGAAAATCCATGTATCCTACTCGGTCTTGGAACATCAACTTTTTTTTTTTTTTTACCTCAACTTCTAAATTTTTTTTTTTCTGCAGAAGTTAAAACCAAGGACGTGTATGTTGAATATTTATAGTAGAAGTTCCAAAAAAAAACGATTCCTACCAGACAAACAGTTACGGAAAAGAATTTATACAGCAGTGTACAAAGCCCATCAAATGCGGAGATTTACTGTTTGCTTATTTATATTTGCCTCGTTCTCCATTTGAAATTAAGTTTTGACAGCTTTGGGCCACTAGGGCATCAATGAAACTCCGGCGTGAATATTAATGGAAATAAACAGGTTTGAAAAGTACCCAAATTTATTTTCTTCACCCAAGGAAAAGATTTCTCTCGAACCTGTTAACAAGCACACTTGTGCGGTACAGTATGCCACGTTGTCAAATAATTAGCGGGAGAACATAAAGGTACTGATTTGTAAATAAAAAAAAAATGGAAGTAACTTACGACAATCTATATTTAATATTTATGATTGTGTGAAATTTGTATAGAAACAGGGCTACAGTTTAAGAGAAGAGAGCAAAAAGTTGCCTCTCTGAGAGCACTTTATTAGCCTCGAGTCTATGACCTACTCAAGTTGCCCGGAATACGAGGACGGGTGCGATCACGTACTCTGAAGAATCTGGCAGAGACTGCGGAAAGAAGCTCAGCATGGGTATGGACCAAACGTAGGGAACAGTGAAATGTTGCACAGTCAATTGAAATATACCTCAAATGCAAATCCCTCCCGAGGTTGAAAAAAAAACAAAAAAACAGAAGGACCCAGGTGTGGCCCAGCCCCTATAGTGTGTCAGGAAGTTTAAGGGCCGAAACACTTGTTAGACGGGGGTATGTTCTTCTGAAGATCTGTTGCCTCGTTCTCAAAGAGAGTTTCCTTTTAACATTTGAATTTGAATTTCAGTTCCTGTATAAGGACATGATGCTCATCTTTCGCCACACACGTATTCGAGTATCTGCACCATTTGAAACCTTCACGAATATCTTCCTTTTTGGCCTGAGAATGTCCAGAATGTGCTAATGGCATACTGATTATGGGAATTCTCGAAATGCTTCCTTTCTGCTAACTATAGTATCTCAGCAAATGTTAATACTATAATTGTAAACCGATGTGCTGACAAAACGGATTCGGAATAGATGTTCATACTACGTACAGGACAAGGAAAAAAAATCGAAAGGAGCCTATACACCCACTGCAATGGTGGCATCCCATTGGAAGAGATGTATATCTATATTACGAGTAAAGAACAGTGAAAAGATTTATAATATGCGACATTGACAGGGTAGGGATTGAGAGAAATGCAGAAGCTCACGTTTACAATCAAATAAAATAGAAAAGTGCACCGCACGGGAACCTCTCGTCAAGACGGAAGTCACTGATGAATAGCCTGAATATGCCGATTGGTTGATTGATTTCTTGACTCGAAGTTTTGTTTGATGTTTTAATCAGTACGGTTGTTTTTCATTATATATGCCTACATACTACTTTGTGGTTTGGGCTTTTTCATAGTAAACCTTGTTTTAATCTTAAAATGCGGAAACATTTACAGGGTCTACATTCAGTCTCTTTAATCAAAGGAATGAAGGCTATTAAATCATGCTGCAAGAGCATTCAATTAGTTGGATTTGCGGTCATTTTTTGGTAAGTTCTGTATAAAAGCCAGGATTCCATACATGCCCGTCGAACTAATTTGAATCAAATTTTCCATCTAGCCAGATTCTAGTAGCAATTATTGAACTAGTCAGATATGCGGTCAAATTGATAAATTCTGAATAGAAGCCAGGATCCCATACTTGCCCTAAAATCCAATTAGAAAAAAAAACAACAAAACAAACTTACATCTACCCAGGTTTTAGTACTAACATTAACAATACGATTCTACAATACCCGAAAGCAACACAAATGTGCAACCTCCCTGTTCAAAGCTTTTGTAATGCTGAAAACACGTTTCATGGCAATTATATCTTTGGGTACATATTATACCGTCGATATTATCATTACAAGTATACCGTCGATATTATCATTACAAGTATACTGTCGATATCATCATTACAACAATAACTGAATGTACTGTAAACCATAAGTCAGTTAAGGCAGACAATATACAAAAGGTACATCTACAATCTATACTGTATAATGAACAATCCACACACGTTGCAGAATCCATATGCCTTCCGAGAGCTTGGTAGTTGCTGGAGTGTATTTCTGTAATTGAAAACTGTCAGTTTCTGTTGGTTGAATTCAGTCTGGTTTGCTTCAGTAGTAGGCTAGAAGAATGATGTCAAGGCGATGTCAAGGCGATGTCAAGGCGATGTCAAGTCTGTTCATGCCAAGAGAATTCTGGGTTGGCTCTGGGTGGCGTGTTTGCGTAGTTATGTTCCTGTGAGTAAGACCTGTGTTTGCAGAGTAAAAGTATGAGATTAGAAAACAATATGTAGAGATTAGAAATTTAGAAAATATGTAGATATTAGAATACAATATGTAGAGATTAGAACAAAAACTTCTCGCTATGACCGTTTCTATATTTCCCTACATATGCAACTACACCTACATTCTGCATATCAAACTTTAATAGGTTCTAAAATGGCTTGCTACTAATATAACGATCAACAGACTACTTTACTGTTCTTTCACGTTTCTCCACAACAAAAAGGTGCCTGGACATGCGAGACACAAAGAAAATACATAATATTTACAGAACTGTGTGATCATGCATGAAAATGCAAGGATGGGTCACCTGTATATTACAAATTAAAAGGAAATGGACATAATATACTGGAATAGGCTTACCTGTACAAAGAATGCTTTAGTTGGTATAGCCGTTTCAGCGTCCGGTCGATGAGAGATCGCTACCAGGGGCTGTGGGGGAGAAATTGAATATAAACTGATGGACATGACACATAATAACTTAGTGATGTATTCAGTCTCTGAAAATACATGGCGTAGCAAAAGGCCAATGCCAGCATGTGAAGTGGCCACCATTAGAAATAGACTATGTCGTCTTTGTCCTCAGAATAGTTTAATAAATTCATCTCTTTTCCCAAAGGACTCTTTTAAGATTGTTAAGATTAACGTCTCGTTACTTAAAAATCAGGGGCGAACAAGCTTTGGGTCCGAGGCCAAAATATGGTCTGGCAAGGGTGTGAGACGTGACTCCTGGAGTACAGTAGACCATATTGTGCTTTACACTATTTTGTTTCATAAACGATGAAACCTACGTCCTTGTTTTTAGACTTCATATGTGGCCTTCACAAGATGATTTACATAGAAAAGCATCCCTCTCTATCTGGAAAAAAGTTGACATTAAAAAAAACAACTATTCAGAGATCGATCATGTTTTTGTACTTTTTTACAGAGATCGATCATGTTCTAACATTTTCACAACATGAAGGTTTATGTCTTAAATTTTGTACAATTCAATTCAATTCAATTCTGTTTATTAGTTCTTGCAGAGTTCTGCACTACATAACACTGAGTCTGCTCACCATGTTTTAAACTGTTCGTTCCTCTGCTGCAAAACTCCATTAAGTCTGTTCCAAGGTTGCTGTACAAAGAATCAGTCGCCACGCTGTTTCCCACTTGAAGGTGTTTTGGATTTGACAGAGTCCATGGCTGATGTCATATGATAGACGTGCTCTGGGGAAAGATGTAAATACGTTGTATCCGGGGGGGGAAAAGCTGGTGAAGGACATTTCAAAGCATAGTCTTTTAAGAAATGCCAGGACAATGTCCAGGAGGCGGGGAAGTATGCGAAGAAAAGATGGAGAGTTGGATCGTAGCTCCCTCGTTCGGTTTCCCCTCTCAGCAAAACCGTTGCATAAGGTCCTTGCTCTTATTCCCCCCCCCTTTTTTTAAAATCGCCTCCTTCCTTTGAGGCCCTTAGAGTGGGAAAGGTGGGGCTACAAGATAAAACTATTCTGCTTAAGTCATAACGAGCACCCAAAATAAATGCAATTAATAAATATGAGGCACCAACATTGTCATATCACATACTGGCGGATGTAAAATATAATATATAAAGAATTAGATATGCAGATTAAAGAGGGCACTACAATCCCCAGTTGTAGATATACCGAGGCGATCAGAGGATAGGATCCTGCACAGTGTATAAAACAGTCGTTTGCCTCAGTTCTTGAATCATATCAAAAATGTCGAACTTGAATGGAACCTCATTTCTCGCTAGGAAATAAGTAAAATTAAGTTGATTGTTGTGGAATATACAGAACTCTTCTCCCCTCCGTCTTCGGGCTCCCTCTCCCCCCCCCCCCCCCCCCCCCNTCTTCCCCAATCTTCCATTCCAACCTCTCACAATGTCACAGGATGTACGGCACATAATCTTTAAGAGAACATGTGGCGGATATTTTGAATGCATGCACAATATTCAGTTTTCTAGAGGTTCATTATCTTTGTGTTTTCGTGTGCTTTTCTCCACACTTGTACCAATAAACTTATCACAGATTAACTGAAAAAAAAAAAAAAGTCGCATCTCATAGATAGTACCAAAATGGTATCTTGTAGTTTTATGAAGGTTTTTCGAATAGAGCTCTCAATTCTGCTGCTTCATTTTGCACGAAGGTAGACTTAAGGTGGGTGGACATAAAGGAGACCAAACGGTAAACTCAGAGTGGAAGTAATAACTATGTTGAACGGAGCATCGGAAAGCATGATTGAGGAGGTATATCTGAAAGGCATAGTTGACGCGTTTGGTTGTATAGTTAGCCGACTGCTTTACTGTCCGTTGATATAGCTTTCGTATATATCTGAATCTTAATACAATCATTAGTATGGACTTTGCTGTTTTTAAGTTTTAGCCACATGTCTCCTATAATAGTATACAGTCATTAGCTCAATTTGTAGACGGAAGGTAACAAGTATGATGGGCTAATCACATCAATATTACTAAACTCTGTTCAAAACATTTCGACAGACCGACTTCATTAACCAGATACAGCTGTAATGCTAAAAGATACATGATACTTTATATATATGTATGGGTGATTGGGTGGGTGACAGTGCTGGGTGGGGGTAGGGTAGGGGAAGGGGTCAGGATGGAGGAGACGCTAGTTGCTGAAAGTCTGGAACAAAAAGAAAGTACGCCTCTGAAGACAACTATTTTCTCGGAAGCGAAGGCACGGGCCTTTCCCCATCAACGCAGTTGGCCAGAAATTTTTAGTCTGATAACAACACAGATTAATTTTGAATAAAATCTTTCATGATCCCTTTTGATTTAGTATCTGTAACAGAAAAAAAAATGCTGAAAACAGTCAGCTTAGATTTGAATGGTACCTCCCTTATAATGACAAACGAAAGAGTAGTGTCATAAAACTATCCCTAGAGATTCAGTGCTACACTCAAGATTTTATTTTTTAAAATAACAAAAATTGAGGTATTGTATGTAGCATCACAAATACTAAATAAAATGGCCGGCCGACATGCAAATAAAGTGTTAGTAACTGTGCAGAGAATATGATAAATGATTCTCCAAATTAGTTTTCTGACTAAATTATGCAAGCATCTGGTCTTGAGAAAAAATCGGCGTCAAAATAGCAATGCTCTTCTTAGGAATTCAGTTGAGAATGACATTTAGCTGGATAGGGAAGACATAAGTCCTGACAATTAAAACACTTTTTTTAAAAAAGAGGATCAAGAAATGGGTCTTCAAATTTGGAAAATCATTGTTCATATGTATAGACATGCATGAGCTCGTTCTGTGCTGAAAAAAATCAAATTAGTACATGCAGTGGAGAAATCAGATGACAAATTTTAAAGCCTTAGAGTATAGAGTGCAGAATTTTAATTTCTTTGATAACTGTGTCGAGTGTGGGTTTAAAATATTGAGCCAAGCTTAAAATATAGTTGCGAGATGAGGAAAACGTAAAACCTGCATCTGATTTCTCGATTAGGAAATTGTTTTTGTGATGCTGCCATTGAATACCTCAGTACTATGATTTAATTAACCCATGTTGTGGGGAGATGATGAAAACTATAAGGGAGGCAATCCTAAAAATAAAAAAAAAAAATCTGAAATCGGGTACCTTTGAACATTGCATTGAATTTGGCAGAGGAAAAAAAAATGTCTAGTCGTCTTAAATACTTAAAAAAAAATCCAGGGATATTCTCGGCCATACTTGAAACTTACCGCAGCAACTCTGTCTGGGCCTTTGAATTACTGCTATTATTACTAGCGAAACCGACGCAAATTACGAATATTATATGTCTATTTATGCCAGCTTGGCGATGTCGACGAAATGGCAGAAAACACGATCGAGCACATAAAAGAAGTGACCGTCTAATCTGGACATAACTGAGGACGGCCCCTTCCACCCCATCATCCAAGGTAGGCAAGAATAACCAACGCCGGCGCCAGTCAAAAAGGAGTGGGACAAAAAGAAAAAGTGACCGTGTCTGATATAGCTGGATGAATTAAATGATCAAAATGGAACCTATATAATTTCTCAAGTTCCAGTGGATTTATGCGAGTATTGTAAAGGGTATAGTGGGCTAATTTCTGGCCAGCTGTGTTGATGGGGAAAAGGCCCGTGCCTTCGCTCCCAAGAAAATAAATTTGTCTTCAGAAGCGTACTCTCTTTTTGTCGCATATTTACAAATGCATGACATTAATCGAATGGTTATTATATTTCAAGCTTATTATTGGAAAGGCCTGAAGTGAAATCAAATTCATTTACATGTATATATCCTGTCTGTTGACATAGGAGATCATCCTAAACACCACTTCAAGTATTTTTGATAATGTCAAACTCGGGCGCCGTAGGTGGTTTTCGGTGGTTATTTTGCGTTGCGTTAATGTTGCATCTGAAGTTGGAATCTGGTCAATCTATGGACATAGGTAATTTGAGCAGTGGGCTAACCGTGCAACAGAGACGATGTATGGAGACAACGCTCATTGATGGCGCAAGTATTGAGTGAGAAGACCGGGTCACTGTCAGACTGTTTTAAAGGAGATCACCATTACACCATGGTTACCAAGGAAAAGCACTGCTTGTCTTTCACCTGCTACTGCGGCATCACTAACGACATGAATTACTTCTGTACAACTTCTGATGCCAACAAAAACTGAAATATTCTAGAGTAATCTTAAGATGTTTTTGCTGTCTGAGAAATTATCAAGAATATATTATAGCCCTATGACAAGTCAGTTAAAGGTTAGGCATGATGGACTCAAGGGAATATATAAGCGATGAATGAATGTATTTCTATCTCAAGTCCAGCGATCCACTGCACCCATGTGCAAGAAAGCAGCAGAATATTTTTTTCTCATAGCATCAAATCCCAATAAAACTAAGTAATTTAGGAGCAGGAGTTTGATATATAGTTCTGGCTTATAATGGAATGGTACGTGCCAGAGTGTTATCTAAGACCGAAGACGGCAAAAGGCAAGAGTTGAAAAGTGATAATGAACTCATATTTTCAGACAAACTACATTGCAATACCAAGACATGTAAAAGTTTGACTTTAGATGACATCGAAACATCCCCACCGTATCGAGTCCGCGCCCAACGTTTGCGTGGACACCCAAATCATGACCATTTGGAATAGCGCATGAAAGTGCTTGTGATGTAGTCTACAGATAGCCTTATGTAAAAACTGCACGACATGAATGTGTGTAGCCTACAACTGAGATAATCCCAGTATAATTTGGTTGGTGCTGCGGGGGTGGNGGGGTGGGTTGGGGGTTGGGGGCAGGAAGATTTCAGCCTTGAGCTAACGCATTAGATTTAAACATTAAACATTACATAAATGGATAATCTCGTTATGAATTTCATCATGATAGGGTTAAACATAGCTTGTGTTTGATTCCAGTGTTTTATTCATTAAAGACTAAAGAGAGAATAGGAAATGATGACCTTATCTGTGTAATGACGGTTGTCTCTAGCAGGCTGGATTCCGTCTGATGATCCTCGTCATTCTGCCGCTTGATATTCTACACGATGTCTCGATGAGGGTGCAGGTAGTCGTCGGGTCACCGACATACGATCCTTCTGATTTGTCTCTTGACGTCATGTGTAATGTACTCTGCTCAGGAGACATCTGTCGCCTGTGGAGTAAACAATAAGATTTGTTAAAATCATAAGTTAAAATCTCGTTTCCTGAAATTAATTTACGGGACGTCTTGCATGCAAATGGAATATTTCATTTTGTTCAGCTGGAATTTACTATAGTGAAACCTCGATATCAAGTACTCATTTAATAAGTAGACCTTGCTATTACGTATGAATTTCACATGCACGGATTCAGTACTATCTTTTCGTAACTCAGGTGAGCCTCGATGGTAAATACAACCCAGAAATTAGAAGTCTTATTTTTTCCATGCACCAAGGGCGTACTTTACGTCGAGGTCCTACTATATGTGTGCATGAACGTTTATCCAGGCATTGCTTGGTCTTGAGCCTTCGGAGATTTCAGCAGAGGGAATAACATTTTTTGGCAGGAATTCCATATGTGTGCCAAAAAGATTTCCGCATGGAACACATCGAACCAACAACATACCCTAACCCTAACCCTAATCCTACCCTAACCCTAATCCTACTCTAACGCTAACCCTAACCCTGACACTGGGTTAGGATTATGGTTAGGATATGTTGTTGGTTCGATGTGTTGCTTGAGGAAATCTTTATGGCACACATGGAATTCCTCCCCATTTTTTTTTGTAACTGCCTGGCGAGCATATATTGCCGCTGCCATTATACAAGCGTTTATCACTAGCCTTCAGATACTAAATTTAAGTGCACTTAAGTAGGATCCATTTTACAGTATGTCGACTGAAAAGATTTACATTTTAAATGTTCATACCATGATGGTAGCGGGAATGGAATTCACAAGTCTTTATTTTGAGTAGCCACCATAGATGTACCACGCTACCCCACAATGGAAACTGGATTTAATTTACTTAGTTGTCTTACCTTTAAGTGTTTTAAGTTTCATTTTCTCATGATGGGTTGTGACGATTTTTTTCCTCAGTTTACCAAGTATCGGCAATTTAAAAAAAAAGTACCGCTCAATAAATCCGTCTCGATTCTTATTGTGAGCGTGTGGGGTGGGATGAGGTGGGGACTGAATTTTTTTTTCTGTCGTTCATGTTCTTTTGAATCCCAGTTCAAGCATATGTTAAAAAGTAAATGAGCAAACATAACACTCACCTGCACAATCGATGGCTGGATGTTTTGGTTCCCGGTGACATGAGAGAATCATCGACTGTGAAAGGAAGAACGAAGTCTATGAATAATACCGATCTTCTGATGGAGAGGAATTCCGAATGTGACTCAAACAGCCAAAAGCTGATACTCCTGTCTCGACAGACATTAGCAGCATTAGGGTTAAGGGCTCGCCATGATTGATGCTCCTGTCTCGATGGGCATTCCGATTAGGATTAAAGATAGGATCAGGGTAAGAGTTTTGGTTATCTTAATAATAATAGGCAGATGTTGCACTGAGTTTTGGTTTCGGGTGTGAGTCTCATTTGGAAATCCTTTCGCTTGTTCTTGCTATTGATCAATCATTCAATGTTTGGTCATTTCTGTTCCCAAGTTTGCTGTTGTTTAAACCTGCAATGCACAATATGCTTCTGTCCAAAATCATTTTACTCCGTATTCTTTGCGTTAACACTTAAGAGAAATGTGTTCAAAATAAATGATTAATTCATGTTTTCCTCCCACTTTGGTTTTGGGATAACTCACATCTCAACATGATTGGCAAGAAAATGTCCCAGAAACTGACGACTACTCTGTTATTAACATTGTTGTCCTGGGCAGAGAAACCTAGACTAGACACATTGTCTTTTGCCACTATAATGTTGCCTTCCTAAAGTGCAAAGATACCACGGATTTCACGTGAGCAATTGATCGCAGGGTTTAAATACTGTAATAAATATGCAATAGCTGGACTGTAATATCAGCTGAAGATCATGCAAAGCACTCTGTAATTTCAAAAGGAAACTAGACGGTCTAGTTGCATGGCTTCAGCAGAGCAGAACCCGTTTAACGCTAATGTGTCGTTTACCTCTTGCGCTGGATTCCCGAGTTCAGCTGGGCGGTAGAGCAGTCTTGTTCTCATCCAGACTAGATCTTTCTTGGCTGATCTTCACTCGACGTAAGGTTGCCCGGGAAATGGATAGCTAGACAGCGCGACTCCAGTTTTTATAGTAAGGCGAGAAAAGTTCACGCCACTTGTGTAACCTACTTTTTATAACATTTTATTATTTTTTTAAAATCAACTTGTCCTGTACTAGACCAGACAAAACAAACATCTATTCAGCTACAAATTTCTCTTGACACACGCGTTCTTGATGCGTTGACTTCGTGATTTTGACAAGTGAATTGCTCATACTAGACAAACACGTGAGACGTTCTCAGTATTTTTTGAAAATTAATCATTAAAGTGCACAGAAGTTAACGACCGCCTTGGATAAAAGTTTATTATCCTCCTCCCCAACCCCCGCACCCAAGTAAAAGAAAAATACTATGTACAAACAGATAATTCAAGGTACTCAGAAGAGGAAAATGAGTTCGGTTGATGTGTTTTTCATGCATATGGTGGTCTTGTAAGTACATGTACTATTGAAAAAAAAATGACTGTTATCGTTGGTCAAATTTTGTGGAGCTGCTTCAAAGTAGGGTTGTAATTATATGTAATGTTGGAGAGTGAGAAGGAAGCAAAGCTGGATTAAACATTGGGCAGATCAAGTAATTACCCCTAAGCACCGCATCTTCTATTCAGAACCTATGGG
>JAWQUT010000157.1:236426-250919 GCA_033807755.1 Ellobium chinense
TCCCGCGGAAAACTGTGGTCGCAAATTACCATAGATTTCCGCATTTTTCAGGCTTTGCTACAACTTTGCAAATTTACCCATTTCCCACAAATTTGGAGCAAATTTTACTGATTTTGGCAGAAAAATGCCCTCTTTATGTCATAATTGCCATACTGCATCACGGGCATACAGATCACGTGTGTCGTTTCTACAGCTTTGGGGCGCTTCTGTAATAAATAATGTGACGTGGTGATAAATGTAATGAAGTTATGAGACTATTTTAATTTTTGCAAAATTTTGTAAATTTTGGCGCAAATTTCACTACTTTTTGCACACAATTTTCGCAATTCTTGGTGCAGATTTGGGGGGGTTGAAAATACAATTTTCCGCAGGGACAGTGTATTAAATTACTGATTGCACAGGGCTGACATGTATTGACTGTCTGGCTGTCTTCATTTGTCGATGTATTTGCTGTTAGGTCTCCTGTATACCAGCGAATTTGAGTTGGTCAACTACATCAAGTCGTGTACAAGAAGATAAGTGGGACTCGGCGTACCTGGTTGGTCAGCTGATCAGGTTGGATGTCCGCGAGCTCCCGTTATCTTCTTGTAAATCACGTCAGTAACAACCACCGTAGTCGGCCAGCTCATGTTGGCGCGTGAGAGAGAAAATTCATCTATTTTCTGAGCCAAACACCCAAAGATAAGCACATCAAGATATACTAGATAACTGCCGCACCCATTCATTCATCAACAGGCACAAGAAACCAAAAGTGTTGAAATAATGTTAGCATTTAATCAACAAGTTGCACAACATATTCTGAAAGCGCAGTTTGATAAAATGTGTACATGAAAATAACATTTTAAAACAAAGTCTGGCGTTCTATACATGGCAAATATCTTACACTGTACAGAAATTATTACAGTAAACAATGGAACACAGTAGTTTGGAAACACGAACAAGTGGGTTATTTACACAATAATCATGGGTCATTCATGGGAACATGCCCTGAATAGTAACCATGAATCAAAGAATCAAAAGCAACAATGACTTTGTTGCTCGTTTTTCGATCCTTATCTCCATCATCTTTGTATTGTGTTCTTCAGCAATCTTATGTACAATTTATACGTTACCTTACGTACTGCCTTAACTATAGTAAACAGTACTAATGTTTTGGAGTTTCCCATGGTAACCGTAAAGCGTTAATCAACTTAAGGAATATGCTATGCATACGGACAGTGGTCATATATAAGTTGGAGGAGACATTCCCTTCTTATCATAAATTTGAAAAGGCGGGCGGAGGCTGTAAAATTTTTGAGGAATTTGAGATTTTCCTCAAGTAATGTAAACTCTTGAATGCAGGAAAGAAGAGGAGATGGCGCGGGTTCAATGTATTTGTGGAGGGGGAGGGGAGAGGGATCTTGAAATTTCAGAAGCGAATCGCGCAGCATGCAATCTGGACAAAACACTGTGTGTATGTGTCTCAAACAAAGAAATATATACAGACGGCATTTGACACTTGACATGACGCTGCCCTATTTTCATGATAACAGGAAGGACACTTCCAGTGAATGGGCCCACATCCTCACTCTCGTCAAGAAAGGCCGTGACTGACTTGCCAAATCCAAAACAATATCATGGACACGGTCTTCAGTTTGAAGCCATACACACGCGGTTTTTGAACTGATGAAAGTAATAATGGAAGGAAAGGGTATTGGGCTTGAAAGCTAGATTACTTGCTTGGAGCATTAAGTAGTGGACTTAGTGGCATGTTTGTTTAGTATCCAGTGGTCGCATGGATGATACATAGTATCAGCCAATATATCTTGTCAGTTCCAATCACAGAGGCAAACTGCCACCGGTACAAATAATAGATCTTGGTGTGGAGACGCCAGATTAATGTGACAGCAATCTCAAGATAGCTTTTATAAGTTATTAAGCCTCAAAATGATCAATAATTATTGGATCACTCTCAAGGCAATGATTGACGATGTAGATGTCAATCAATGAGTAGACTTTTACCTCCTTATGGAATCAAGCAATCTGAGGTGCGTTGAATAACTGTGACAAAACATGCACTGATATCAGAGGAATCTGACTTTCCCTGACACCAGTCATGGAGGCCATAAATTTTGTCTCCTCTAGTCAGAATTTCCCCGAAGGAATGTCCGTGTCTGCCCATCCCAGTTATGAAGACCTGCAAGAGTGAAGTTAATTATTCTAAGCCATCCCATCCCGTTACTCTTCACAGCAGTTTCATTTTGTTTATTTCATGCTCTTTGTAATATTTATTACAAGAGCTGAAAAAACGAAGGACAATTGTGAAATGTTCATCTATACCAACAGAAAAGTTCTGCTACACTCTTCTGCACAGAGTGTTCAGGATCATGAAGATTGTGAAAGAAGGAGACATATTCTCCTGGAAACAAAAGACACAGAAGAATTTAAGGGACTTTATGCCCTCCAACGAAGGAACATTTTAGAAGCTATATCAGTCCTACCAATGGCTGAAAGATGACACCTTCTTTTCACTGAGAAAGGTTTATCAGCACACTTTACATTGCTTATAGTAATTCTATTTTTTTTTTTGCATTTCTGGTTATGATGTTGTACTTGTTATATTCACATGAAATCTAAATGTTTGCAAAGTTAGAGTGTAATACTTTTATTTGCAACAAGAATTATTACAGAGAAGCTGCATTATCTATATCGTAAAAGTGATCAAAGGCATGGCTTGTGCTATAAATTTTGCTTTCACAATTGTATGTGGGGGTATCTTGGTCTTGTAATAGCTGTAGAAGATCCTCGAAAAAAGAGAATCAAAACAGATATTTAACCTCATGAAATGATACAAAAATGAAACGTGTGTGTTGTACGCTAATGTGTTTATTTCTCTGACTGAGATTTCAAAGGCTTATTGTAAGTCGAAATGAAGCACTGTGTAATTAAGAGTTCATTCTGTCAAAATGAAACCCAATTAAAGCACAGAGAGATGGGTGGGCTAAGGACTTTTAACTTTATCTGGACCATAGATGCACTGTTGTTGGACAAGCTGAATGCAGGCACCAAATCAACTGCCTATGCTGAGTGGCAAGAAACTGTCCATGCAGCAGTCTTTCAAATACACCGAGTTTGCCTGTGTCCTCGCAAGACAGACTCTGAAGTTTTTACAGAGCAGATGTGCCGCATCTTCCTCTGTCTCAGTAACAGAATCATGGGCAACCAGTTGGTGTTAACACTACAGGCCTACCACTCAAAATGACAATCGGCAATTCGATAGCAGGAGCATTGAAAAAAAGAAAGAAAGAAAGAAAAGAGAAATGGCCAGTTGGAACTCAGTCTTCAACTCTGCCATGCCAAAAGACATGGTAAATTCTGATGCATACACTTGCATGTGTAACTGTATCTGTGTAATAGTCAGGGAAAAAGTGGCATAAATATAGCTACAATTTCAGTAATCTCTAAAATGGGATATGCGGATGGAGTGCATTGTAATAAGGGCAGCAAAATGAATTCTGGATGGCTTCCCTTCCTCCAGAATGAGAAACAACAGCCTTTACACTCCAGAAATGTAAACAACATGGCCTGGGATTGAGTGGAATGTGGCTTTAAAAGAATGCAAGAAGATGAGCAGTGTGTTCAGAACATGTATGCAGCCTCACTGACCCTTCATACTTTACTGATATCTGTCATGTCTGCCTCTAATGAGCTCATCATGGAGTTCATTCAGTCCATACTGTTAGATAGGAGAAGACTAACCTCTTGTGAGACAGTGTTCAGAAAGAAAATCTACCTCCATGCACCTCCCTACTTTGAGCTGATGCCTGACTATATTTGCTAAGAGGCCAAGCTCTGAAAAGTGCAGGAAGAAACTCATGAGGCAAACATAGCTGAGATGGAGAGAAGCGCTTTCAAGGAGTAATCAATTTTAATGTTAGTCAAGTTATGGACCTCTTTGATATGCCGCAACATTGTATCATAGATGAATGTGTGGTCTTACTCAACTCCAACAGCGCATACAAGAAGGTGTCAAAGAGCAAGCTCATTCCGAAATTTTCTCTGCAGTTTGTAAAGTTGCAACATGATGCCTGCCCTGGTTTGCCTTAATCCAAAACTCATCACACAGGACCATGACAAGTCAGCAATAAGATATAAAAAAAAAAACAACACTACAGTGGTGTGCCAGCTGAAGAGCCTCCACCAGGCACAAAATTCTGAGGTTGTTGTGATCACTGATGAAGCTGATTTGTTTGCAAAGTCTGTGAGAACAAATTCATTTTCTGGCAGCTTTAACAAGAAAGAGCACAGGCTCCAAGGTCTTTTCGATACTTTCATAAACAAAAAGGCTTTTTGAATACAACAGCATGGAATGTCCGCTGTATTCTCCTCCTCCTTTCACATGACCAGGCATCGGCTGAACAAAGCTTCTCTATCAATAAAGAATGTACAAATTTTAAGCAATCTAAACAGTCACTTATGGCTAGAAGAGTTATAAAAGATTACATCAATTCCACTTGAAGAATGCAGAATATCAGTATACCTTAAAAGCTTTTACAATCAGTCAGTGGAGCTCATGCACAATGCAAGAATCACTTGTAGGACAGAAAAAATACAACCAAAACCCAGCATACAGAAAGACCTGGAATTGGAAAGAGAAATGCTGGCAAAGGTAAGCCAGGATATTTAAAAGATCATTTATCATATAAACACAGCCTATTTCTAGTTTTATAAAAGTGTAAAATAAATATTTGTTATGACATACTCCATAACATAACTTTGGCCTTAGATTCACCTGAATGCATCAGTTGGAAACTTTAACACGTATGAAAACATCTCAGTCCCAAGCTAATATCGCAGCAGTATAAAAAATTTAATGAGCAAGCAGATCAACAATTCATAAAAGAACTGACAACAAAGAGATGACAGAGGTGCTGTCTCACATCGAAACAGGATAATGATTACCATCAAATTATGCAACAGTGACAATGTTGCAATGGCAGAGGCCGAACAACTGTCTACTTATGAAAATAAAGCATGTAGTGATATCCCAGGACTCTTGTGCCTTGCACTTACTGTAGGATTATGGGCAGGATGGATCCCAACCTAAAACCAAGCTCTGACATCTGATCTGGTTTACAGTAGATTTCAAAAATTTCTTATTCATTGTAAATAATATTTCAATTTTTTTTTGTTCGGAAAACCAATATTTGTATAGTAGATCCCCAACTTCTTCCCTCTCTGCCTCCATACCACATTAAGAAATTGTAGTGTTGTAACAGATTTTATATTATTTTGTTTGATTTGTTTGCTCTACATCATAATGAAAAATACATATTGTCTGCAATGAAAGTCTATATTCCCCCATGCCAAAATTAGTGTATTTCATCAGTTCAGCAATAACGAAATCGAACTGTGTTCATTTTGAATTGCAGCCACAACAGCATTACTGTTCAAAGTAATGTTAATGATGCTTTTCATTCCAATACAACTCATTAGGAATCACGATTACACTATCAGAAAATGTACTTCAGTGATAAGTAAGAAATCATAAACTGTCATTTTCAAGTAATTGGTTTGTCACCTGAACTTTGCAAATGGCACCATGAAATACTTTGAAGGAGGTTACAGCTTCCAAAGCAAAGTTTTAAAAAGAACTCTGAAATAAGCTTCACAGCATATTATTATGATAATCAAATTCTGAAATTTCATGTACTTGAATTTCTGGAGACTGACTCAGAATTTGAAGTTTACGTGTCACCCACTGGAGTTTATGAGTCATCCAAGTTCATATGGTGAATCTGAAATGGAAATACAGCTGAGCATAGATAACTCGGAATTCTTTGGACCCATCTCATCTTGTCTGAGCTCGCTGGATTTTGAGGAATACATGAAGCACCAAAGTAGAGAAATACACTGGGGCCCACATGGTTTGTATGAGAGATTATGACCAATATATTTTTTGAGGTATTCGTACTTGATTGTACATAGCAAGTGACTGAGACTTTGCAATGAGTAGCCCAGGAATGTGATGTTTTGAGGTCATGAGGTTCTGAATATCTATTGCACACATCTACATTTTGCCAGCATCCACTATGACACCATATCTATTTTTAAGTATTGTAACATCAAGAACACTGCGAAAGCACCCACAGAATACAGTCTAAGATTGAATAAAGATGCTATTTGTAGATGACCTATTGAATATATGGCCAGTGACTGGATCATGGTGTAGATGTAAAAATTTGAAGAAAGCAAGAATACTCTGCAATGACTACTTTGCACTGGGTAGCTCTTGAACGCTATAGACTTTGCATTTAGCACCAGGGCTAAAGAGACAATTGAAAGACAAAGTCATCATTTTTGCGTGAGTGTGGTTGAAGTTTTGGAATAGGAAAGTCACCCTCCTCTCTAATAAATTATATTCATATTAATTTTATTCATGGTCATTAATTATGCAAAAAGCATGAATTAGTAATAGTAGGTGGCCGTTTTGTCACCCACATTCCACTGAAAGAACAGGTGTACACAGTAGTATATTCTGTAAATGTTACACATTACATGTATAATACTGGTCTGGCTTTACATTTGGATAGCATGGATGTACTGGACATCAAAAAATGGCTCTGAAATTGTGGTGGAACACTTGCAGCATTTGCAGCCTTGTGAGGATCAGTCATGGCCTGTGAGTCAAAAAGGCTTCACATGACTGGCAAGGAACAGGCTACCTGAGAGAAGCTTGATTCAGTTCAGTATTCATCTATTGGCTGGCGAAGGAAATGCTGGATATCATGAGGGTTTGGTGTCGTCTTCTGCTGTTTGATCTGGCTGGACGTCTGTCACTTTCTCTAACGATGATAATACTTGAGACAACAGTTTCAGCTTGTCCACTCCAGCCATCAGTTCCCTGTTGACAAGACGTAAGAAAGCTATGAAGTTTGCAAACCAATGGGAAGGAATTGTATGAAAGAAAAATGAAAGAAGGATTTTACTAGATAAAATGTTCTAGCTTTAAGTCACACTTTTGAAACACTAAAAATGGATATTCTTTTCAAGAACGGAAATAATGAAGAAGTGAGGACAGGATATAGACCAGAAAAAGCAGATTTCAGAGATCCAAAATTTGAATCTAAATTTTCCTGACCACAAGTTCACCTACAGGATGGATACACCCACCCGAACAATCAGGGATCAATATTAGAGTGGGGTGGTGGATTGTTATCAGATCAGTTAATGCTGCAGTAAATATATCCCTTGTAGGGAATAAGTGTCAAAAATCTATTACACATCTGTTAACATTACCGTAGACCATGGTGCATTATTTTCTGATTTTCTGGTTATAAATCTGCTTATTAGAGTCAAGCAAATTGTCTCAAAAACATGTAAGTTGAAATCATGGTTTCTTCCAATAAACTTTTCAGTCCTGAAATTTTTTATGTATACTGCTCTTTCACATATTATTCTTTGAAATTCAGTAATCTCAAATAAAATGAGGTTGGCCTGAGGAATCTGAGTTATCCGTGCTCGACCGTACGCAAAGTACAGTATACAATCTGAATATTTGCTCATGCCCATGCCAGCATTCCTTCATTACATTGACAGATTCCCCTTGACTGATGTTTTATAGAAGAAGGCTCCCAAAACATTTTCAAGCACTGTTTTATTTAAAATTTTGATACCAAATGATGAATGAGGACTAAAATCTGACCAACTAGTATAGATGTAAACCTATGATCATATTGCCTCTGCCAAATGCTCAAGAAATGATGAGATGATAACTTTCTGAATCTTTCAAGCACCGATCTCTCATTCCTTGGTCCCATTGCAGAGTGCTCTATCACACTCTACCTAAGCCTTAACAATTCATCTTCTGCTGTGGGAACTATGAACTGTACCCTTCAATTAACCATGGCTTACTTTAAGTTCTTCTCCCCAGTGACAGCTGCTGATGCCAACTGATCTGATGTGTACTTGACCCTCTCTCGAATATCAGACAAACCTCCATCTCCAGATCTGTATGCTTCATTCTCCGCACTTAGGGCTTTGACCTGATGCTGGAAACAGGTGGAGCACCATAATCATTAAGAAAACAACTTAAGTGATGTCAGATGCCAAAAGTAGAAATGTAGTCCATGCTGATCTCATAAGAAAACTAAGTGGATGATAATGATGACGACAATGATATAGTCCCTTCAGCTATGTGTAGTACGTTCTTGACAGCCCATTGCCGTTCAACTAAATGGATAAAAAGAAAACTATTGTCCTCTTAACAAGATTTTAGCCATACTAAATATCAAAATCTAGTGGTACTATTAGGAACGTGTGTTTGGGATCATTATTTGGATCATAGAGTTTTCAGAAATCTCTATATATTAAAAGAAACCGACTACAATTATTACAATAATATTAACCTAACCCTTTGCTCATTTTTTTTTTGTTGGGGGGGGGGGGGGGGGGTTGCAAAATATAGCCAGTTTGTAGGGGTACTGAATGGTATGGAATGAAAATTGTGAAGGTTTTCCAAGAGCAAAATATAGCCAGTTTGTAGTGGTACTGAGAATGTAAATGGTATGGAATGAAAATTGTGAAGGTTTTCCAAGACTGGACAGGAACAAATTACCATGAAATGAAACACTATGAATATACAGTGAATACTAATGCTAACAATAAACTAAAATTGAATTCTTGCTGCCATCAAATTGTGGAAAAAGTTAAAAAAAACAACCAAAAAGATTTATCCCTCTGAATGTGAAACTCACAAAGAAAAAATTGCACTACGAATCTTCTCATCAATATGCTCAAAAACCTAGCACATAATTGGCATGGAACAAAATATCACAGGTAATTTAAGGTTAACACTATTATAATCTGTATCAGACTCTTTATTTCACCTTCTTTTTTGAAATCAAACATTATCATGAAATTAAATGACAAGGATTACCTGTAAGGTTTTCACTTCCTGCTTCAGTTTTGCTGCAGCAGTCTCTGCCTGGACGGCCCGTTTCTACATAACGATAAAAAAACACAACACCAACATCAGAAAGAGAGTTGGAAATTTCCAGTCAGTGTTTGTGTCACAGAAGAAAATGAAAAAAAAAAACAACAAAAAAACTTGTGACATTATTACAGACAATATATTCATATTTCGTAGAATGTATAATATTTTCAAGATTTTGTGTAGTTTTTAAATCACTCCTGGAGTATTTCACGTCCTGTGTTTTTCACTCTAAAAATTTCAGGAATTTTTTTAAGGCCTGTGAATCCAGAAATGACCAGACCATAAGTTGTTCTGCAAGTAATGTTCATTAACATATCAGCATGATGATGTCACTGATAAAAAATGCCCCAGCTGATGTCATGGTCAAGCCCCACCAGTAAATAAGTAAAATGGATCAGGCCTGAGTAATGCAGGCAGATCTTACCGTGGTTGTGACTAGATTCTCCTCCACCTGCTGCACTGCTCTCTCCATCACTGCTGTCTCCTCTGCTTCTTTCTTCTTCTGTCTCTCTAAATCAATTTGCAACTGAGACAGCCTATGGATAAGAAAACGGACACATACTATTAAACACATGTGTATTACATGCTGTTTCACTGCAAGCAGCTGAATATGTGCACTGAAAAAGTTTGATGCATTTATAATATTACAAAATCAGATGAAATGTACACACATAACTAAGCGGGTTATATCACTATATTTGAAGAGACATCAACCATAGACATTTGATTAGGTAAAATTTAGTTACTCGTTACAGGTTAAAATGACAATCAAAGTGTCTTCTGTTTCTTCTATTACATGGTTTCATTCAGATAACTAGCTAGACAGGCCCATTCACTGATTGATTATAAATGTGGACACAAGAGCATTCAACAGCTAACACACTCATGGACTCCCATTATTCAGCTCTGAAAGACAAGAATCCCCTAATACAAAACAAGGTACAGAGAGCAAAATTACTGTAAAGATTAATAAAAAATGACCCTTTATGCCTGAATCTGACATACCTTTGGTTTTTATCACTGCATCTCTGTTTCTCTCTGTTCAACTCAGCTCTTAGTCTATCATTTTCTTCCTGCAACTGATGGAAACACTATATTATAGTTTTTAAACTTAAACAGAATCACGAACTTTAACATCTTGAATCATGTGGTCAAACACAAGAATTGTATAATCCACACATTTTAGATAATCAAAAACTGAAATTATCAAGACTATACGGTTGACATCTATCAATCTTGAAATCTTAAAAAAAAATTAGTAAACCCCTGGGAATATCAAACATCCTACCTTGTAATCTTACCTCTTTGTCTTATTTTACTTACCCCAGAATTACTGTGAACATAACATAATAAAGTACATGATAGTTTAGTTTTGGTCTGTTTTGTTGTCACTAGAGTCATGCCATCCGTAGGCAAACTTTATTTTACAAGTTTGCTGCTCACTTTCATGATCATGGAACATTTTACTGTAAAATGGTGGGTATGATATAATACAGCAGAGTAGTAGAATAGTGAACAAAGGGCAAACCAGTCATGGCAGGATTTTACAGGATCAGCTAGAAAGTGTGGGATAACTTCAGAAATAAAAAGCGTGAGACTTAAGCTTTACAATGAGATAGCCAGGAATCTGAGATCAACAGGTTTGGAGATAAAAGGTTCTGCTGTACATCAAACACAAATGGAACGGAGCAGATGCACAAGTTGGTTGCACACACACAAATGAGACTGGTTTTGTGATGTATATGTGTAGGGTGGTGGATGGGGGAAAGAGCGAGGATGGTGTGGTGAAGGGTGGGCATGATGTACAGAAGAAAAGAAAATGAGAATGTGGTGAGAAACCTAGACAATGGTTAAGAGGAACGGTCCTGACTAGAATTTCTCAATTATTTTATGTATATATCAATAGCAACAGGGCATCCAACAGCTTTCACCTTTTTAATCAACACTGTAAAAATAGAAGTCAGTTAATTAGGCACGGCGCATCTGTTCATATGCTTAAAGTTTAAAATATACAAAGGAGTAAAATGCCAACTTACAATTCTAATCTGATCCAATAAATCTTCATGATTTTCTCTAGATTCTTCACTGATCAATTTCACAGATGTCTGCCGCGAATTGAGTGCTGCTGCATCTGACAAAAAGTCTGGTAATGCCAATGGTACAGTAGAACTGTCTTTTCCTACAAAAGCACCACCTGCACCATCTTCATCTTCACTGTCATGGAGATGCTGATACTTCAAATCATTGTCTGAGCTGACCCTGTTACCAGGAACAGGGTCTATAGAGTTGGCAAGCAGATCACAGTCTAGGGTTTCAGTAGGGAAGGAACCATTTTCTTCATCACTGCTGACAAAAATATTACTGGAATGATTCTCAATCACATTTCCTGTCTGAACTTGATCTGGCAAAGGATCAGGGAGATCACTAACTGCAGTCAATGGTGAGGTAAAACTTGGGTCGCTTCCCTTCTTGCCAGCCACTGAGCCAGATAAAAATTTCTTGAAGGAAAATGGATTATCCTTTTGCTTTTCTTTCTTGACTGTTCCTTTCTGTAAACCTGTTGTAAACAGAAATTTTTGTTATTCCATATAGTTCATAGATAGTGAAATAATTCTATGATGAACATAGCATAGGACAGACAATACAGAAAAATGAATCCCCAGCTGGCATGTCAAACTGAGGTCTTTTGTCATAACTGATATAACTGTAATCACTAAGTTCACAATAATAAAATTATCTTTATCATCTTTGTTTTCATGTTGTTTTTTTTTAGCACAATGTACACCACCCTTTAACACACTCATTTTGCTAGACTGGAATGAATTGTTCAGATGTAACCGGCATCAAAATGGAGAGATATCACAATACTCTCTTGAAATTGAACAAAAATCATATTCTTGACATAACTCCAACAGTTTCACCATGGCTAATCCTGACTGTCCAGTATAGTAGTTTAAGGAGGGATACAGAACTGCATGTCTTGAAAACAAGCTTACCAATCTTCAGAAATAGAATCTTGCAAAAACCATGCACAGCATTTTTTGGCCGTCATTGAGTTAATTCCCAGTAAACCAGTAATTCGCATCAGAAAGTTCGGATGTTCTTAATCTTATAAATTGATTTGAAGTAAAAGGGGTTATTCGTTGTTTCTCAATGGGCTGTAGTCGGCAATGTCTAAGGACAGCACCGCAACGATAAAGATACAGTTCATTTAGTCACAGACAAACCATGGACGATATCGATATTTCGACTAAATCGGTGCCGTTGTTAGAGAAAGCCCCGTAGTCTACTACTAGTATTGTTGTGGTTTTGATTAAGGCTAGCTTGTCAGTTCCTTCATGACTGAAACCTAAAACACTCGCTAGTCTAGACTAGACTAGTCTAGTCCTTTTAAAACCCTGACTTTGACGTCTTTGAACTCTTTGTGTTTGATGGTTGCTAACTGGTTGGTAACTAATCACTAATGTCTAGGGCCTAGGGCTATGGCCCATCAAGACAGTGTCCCTAATCTTAATGCCCCAAGAGAGGATTCTCAATCCTAATGCNATCAATATAATCATATATTTGAACGCAAAATGCGTTTTATATGAGAAAACAAGCTCTCAAAGTGAGAACACTTTAGTTTTGCGTAGTTGACGAACTATGTTTACAATGAATCATACACCAAACGAAAAATAAATCAACAATCTTTCTTTTTCTGTAAAAATCCATTTTTGGGTCTGGTAGTCGAAATTTGACTTAAAACTGCTAGATCTATATCTCGAGATTAGATCCAGCTAGTCTTGACTTAGGCCTAGGGCTAGGGCCCATCAAGACAGTGTCCCTAATCTTAATGCCCTAAGAGAGGATTCTCAATCCTAATGCCCACAAATATGCCTCCATTTCCAATAATTCGGGGGNGGGGGGGGGGGGGGGGGGTTGGAAAACATCACGTGCTTAGACTAGCCACATTAGTCATTATTATCTAGTCTATCTCTTCTTTACCTTCTGCAATCTTGATTTCCTCTCCGGATTTGTCGCTCTTTGACGGTCCCAGTGTTGAGTCACTCAGCCCAAAAATATCGTCAACATCTATGGCATCGCTCTGATTTCTACCGCTTGCATTACGAGGCGGTTTCTTATCCTTAACACTTACAAATTTCTTGAATGAAAAGGGGTTCTCTTCGTCACCTCCCCTCTCGGCCATCTTGAAAAGCCGCTGTAAAGTAAGGGGAGCTACTCTAAATAAACTCTTAGTTGTAAAGAGAAGAGTGATCTAAGGGCCGACACATTTTAATTAAAGGGACAAAGATCTAAATAGAAATTTGCTTCACAGCCTAAAAAATTCACATAGTCTACTGTTTTCCAAAGCTTTTAACCGCGTACATTTTGCAGTTTTCTTCCGCCGGACCGTTTCTGAGAAAACACCGCTGGAATGTAAGGATTTTCACTTTCTGTATGTCCCCATTACAAGTGATGTGTGGCGTCATAAAGTGAGGAGAGCTAGCAGACGATTGGTGCAGATGCATGCGCAAACTGTCTGGACCAATCGTCTGCTAAATAGTTCTAATCTATCTCGCTTTCTGACTTCACTCAGCACAAGAAATGGCCGGGCGCAGGGTATGAAAATCCCGACACTCCTGCAGTGTTTTCTCAGAATCTATCGGGCGGACAGAAAAATGTACGAGGTTTATATTTTATGCAAAAAATAATGTGGTCATAATGTAGTCTGCTGTGAAGTACATAATTAGCCCTCACGTCAAAACATAATGGTCTCTTTTTTTAATAACTGTTTAAACCTTGATAATTGAATTTGTCTTTAGCGCCAAAACAACTAATTTCCTCATTAAAGAGTATCATATTCTTACCGCATTTGTTGTTGTTGTTGTTGTTCTTCATCTTGTTTTTCCACCAGGATTTGGCCTTTGCTCACAGACTATTAATCCCCTTGCCCGAGCAGCAGAGGCTTATGGGAAAATGATAACGTCACTTAAGTCTCAGGGCTCCGAACAATTTTATTAGGCAATGCATTGTTTAGTTTTCACGTACGGTTGTGGTCAAGCAAACTCAGTGTTAAAGCTTCACTATGCAAGTCACACAAAGACTTCTGCATCTTTATTGCCTCAGCATTCTTTGGCATTCACACATTAAAAAAAAAAAAAATAATATCCGTAACACAGCAAAGATCTACATCTAAGACTAAATAAGTCATTAAAAAAGTAACAAATGATTATGGATTACTATAAGGTTGATTAGCGTAGTAATAATATTAAAGGGACAGGGGAAGCTATTTGCTTCACAGCCTAAAAAATCCATAGTATTTTTTCATAAATTTTCAACCCCTTGCCCATTTCCTTCGCCCAAGCGCACCCGTGAAAACGCAGCTTGAAAGTCGGGATTTTCACACCCTGCGGGCCGCCATGACTGGTCGTCCGGTCAGCGCGGGAATAAGGCTTGACGTCAGAAAGCGAGAGGCAAGCTAGTAGTAGTCATTATGCAAAGAGAATTATCCACATGCAATAACTTTCGTTGGCTCTAAA
>JAWQUT010000157.1:267719-286642 GCA_033807755.1 Ellobium chinense
ACACCGGAGAGCTCGAAGCGCTTTACAGCAACATGCACACGTACTAAATACAAAACTCTTCTTCACAAACACACAAGCTTACACGTGCATAACTCACACGTAAACAGATATACAGTCATATTCACTCACATGTAGACACACAGCATCAGTATGAGCATGCAATCAAAGAGAAGAAGTCTCAAGGTCAGGGGTGGAGCATAGGTTCCAGCCTCGATAGTATACAGAGACTGTGCTTTCAGACCCTAAGCGGAGACGCCAACTCAAGAAGTTGCACATACACACACACATACACTAGACCCACACACATTAATAAATGAAATGAAGTCAAATTAAATTACAGTCTGACAACCATCAGAGTAGAGGTGATGAAACTTTTTCTCGGAAAGGTACTTAATGAACAAGTATGTTTTCAAATGAGCCGTAAATGATTCGAGGCTGAATGATCGACTTAGATAGCAGTCCGTCTTGTCTCATTTTCGTCATGGTTGCTACTCAGATTCTTTGTTCTTCTTATACTCCCTTCATCTTCAAATTACCAGCACATATTTATTTCAATAATTTCACACCACACGCAGAAATCACTCGAAAACGGGTAAAAGTCTCTCATACAACCGTGAAATTTCTCATAACCATGCTAATTGATAACATTTCGGAACTTTCAGAATGATACACAGCAAATGATATCTTTCAATGTTGACGATACAATAGTAAGTCAAAGACCAAAAAAAGTCATGTCTTCAAACCAGTTTAGGTTTTCTCGTGGGCCCGGTGCGAAGTCGTTGTCTGTGGACTTTTCTTATGAAGTTATTTGAGAACTTGCGAATTAAAGATGGGATCTCTTACTATCTTAAGAATTGCATTAAATCTGCATGTTGAATGCTACTGATGGTGCACTCAGCACCAATGCATTAGTGTGATTCATTCGATAGTAAGAGATCTCGTCGTTAATGCCGAAGCTCTCATATTAAACTATCTTGGATAGGCTTTCAGTGACGCGTCTTCGCTGTCCTATCTTTTATGTTGTTCTACGCTTTACCCCATAGGTCTACTTAATAATGACGCTGCTAACATTACTTGCAGATGCACAAGGAGCTTTCGGAGCGTCTGGAAGCTGCCAAGACCCTGAGCGACGTGGGCGTGTCTGGAACTGTGGTAGTGGACTCCATGGAGGACCTCGCTATCATCCACTATGGAGTCCTGCCAGAAAGACTCTGTGTGATAGGGGAGGACGAGTTGATCCAGTTCATGAGTAGGCAGGGACCTTGGGGCTACTCGCTGAACGAGCTTGATCGTTGCCTGGCAGGGTTGACAAAGAAAAAACATTAAGAGATTAAAATTTTTGATCCAGGCTGGTAAAACGAAAAAAAAAAGTAGGAAGGAAAGGGGAATATTTAATTATTGGTATGAAAAATTGCTTTCTCTGAGATCGGTAGATTGGGAGACCTACACCTTGAGATGCTCGTTATTTTGGTAATGAAAGAAGCGGAACAACTAAAGAAAAGTGATGAAATCACGTCACGAGGAAAGTTTTGCGCACAGATCCCCAAAATGAATGACGTCATAGAGTGACCAGAGGTCCAGCGAATAAAGTTGTGTGCTTGGTTCCGTAGATTAATTAGATTCCGTAACAGTATAATACTAGACAGATGTCATATAATACAATTGATGCCTTTTATGTAAATGATTATCACCGACACTTAATTCTAAACCGAATGTGACTGAAACTGTATAATGGACAACGTCTTTTAAGCTGATGATGTATCTAATGATAATCAGATTTTCAGCGTGTAATCACAAGCAGTGCTATGCGTGGATGTTGGAAGAGAAGATAGAAAGATGATAAGACTGATCTCCTGTTTACGTTCAGAACAGCAGCGTGAGCCGTCAGAAAGCTTGTTGTCAAGTTGATATTTCCAATGCATATTAATGTTTGGGTACTAATCGTAACAGTAATGAGCAGTTCGCCTGTCTCTATTGAGTGAGTATTTTTATTCAGGAGAGGGAAGAAACTGCGGTAGATATCGGTAGATATCGCAAGCACTAAAACAACCCACTTTGCAAATTGCCTTCTAAGCTAAGCAAACTGCTAATGACTGTGTCATTATCTTTATCATAATGTCATCATCATATGACATCATAAAAACTATGAAAAATCTGGGCCCTGATCCTTCAGGATAACCACCTCAACAGCTGATATCGTTGTCTCACTGACAAGAAGAAAGTGAGGTACGCTGTATTCGTTAGCTAGTCGTTGCTACGTACGATTGTTGTTATTTTTGTTCTTTTGTTCTTTTGTTCTTTTGTTCTTGTTGCTTCTTTGTACGTGGGCACATTGAAAATTTTGTTTGAAATCCAAAAGTGCTAACGTTTTGAGAAAGACCATCTGTGAGGCAGAAAGCGATTTAAAAACAAAAATTATTTACAGGTGAAACAATGCATTTCCACGGGATCTGGTGCGTCACTTCACTTCGATCGAACGTTTTTACGCACTGAATTAAGTCCGGGATCTATATTGCGGCACAAGGTCCGATCGAGGACTAATTTATTTAAGGAATATGCTTCAAAGCACATCACGGGGTATAAACTTAATTTGAAATTGACTTTGGAATAACTGACCTTATTGCCTGATGCCTGAAATAACTATTTCTTGATATTTCAGGAAATCTTCTGTTTGGATCTCCTTCCTTAGACCTTAATCCCAATGGATATTATACCTCAGTGTTGTCTGTGAAATTGCGATTAGACCCTGTTTGTTTTTTCTTCTACATATTTTATTCTGGAAAACTTGTTCTGATGATCAGATACTTTACCCATGTTCAGATTTGTGGACTATCAAACCTACTTCCAAGGCCTGGTACAACCAATGTTTTTGTGACCTTTCTCCTCATTTGGTCCTTTCTCATTGCATGAAACGTTCGAGCTGCGTGCCCAGAGAGTCTTGATTTAAAATCAAGGAAATTACTGAGTCATGTTATGTGAAACATGGATTAGTCTATGTTTGAGTGAAATGTTAAACACTGAATATAAGATGAGTATAGGTGAACCAGATGTTACCCACATGCGTCATGTCTTGTCTGGTCAAAGTAAGTTTGTTATGTCTGCATTAGATGTATTTTGTGCTCAAAGATATTTTGCCGTGATAAGGAAAGCTTCCCCCAGTTTTAAAAATATACTTACAGTTATGTTCCATACTAAATTTGAACCTCAGTCTTAACCTAGTAAACTTATGTTGACTGTGTCTAGGGAATTACCAAATAGGAGAAACTATGTTTGTCTCAGTCGTATCATTAAGCTTTTTTTTTTTTGCTGGCTTGAAGTGAAAGGGTTAAGGAAAGGGAAAGACGTTTGTCACTGTAAACTTTAAGTCATTGCTATGTGCGCCATCTGACGTCATAACTTCCACATCTGATGTTCTTATTATTATCTGACTCGTGTATGACAAGTTTGGTAGAAAGGCGAATTCAAGCCTGACCGAACTTTGACCTTTGGAGTTGGATAGACGATGAAGAACTTGAATGTGGAACTAGACTGTTAGTTGTTAGCTCAGGTGTTTTTGTAGCCATTTAATGAATCACTGTCGTGTGTAATCCATAGGGGTAATAATAGAGAGCTTTTAATTTCACGTTCGGATCTAAACACGGACCATTACGGTTGAAGTAAGCATGCACATAAATATGGTTTTTTCTGGTATTATGATTATAATTATTACGGTGAGTCAGATGTAAATCAAACATTTCAAAACTAGTTGTGACGTGCACTATGATTGTAACATCATGAGATGCCATACGCATATTATGCTTACTTCTGTCATATCGGTCCGTAAGAGAACCGAACGTGAAAATAAAATCTCTCTAAGAATCCTATAGACTAGTCAGCATTATGTGACTTTTCGCATGCTCACTGGAGCTTCCCACCTCCTTTTTTGGGGGTGGGGGTGGGAGTGGGACAGGAAAAAAATATATCGTTGTCCAGTACTTCTAGTGACTGACTAGTTTATTCTTCCAGATTTATCGTGGCAACGGTACTTACTGTAAACTTTTCCTTCTCGTTTTCTCTTTCTCCTTATATTCTTACAAATACAAAATTGCGTTCTAGCGAGAGTACTTTGCGATGTAAGAAACTAGGACAGTACGAAGCACAGCATTAGTTATTATTTGTATGATGTAATCAGTTATCTAAAGGTTTTTTTTCTCTGTTAATGATAAGTAAATCTCAGCACTGACCACCATTCATCGCTCGATCTTTCGTTTTCTTCATTTGATGTTTATTTGTATGTTTGTTTAATCGATAGATCCTTTTTTAAAGTTTTTGTTTGTTCATTCATTTCTGCATTGTCGATTTGTTTCATTCATTCATCCATACATTCACATGGATGGGTGTTACATACACACAAAAAAATGTCTTAATAATTGAGTGGTTTTTTTTTATTTCATTCTCTTTCCTCTCTCTCTTTCTCTTCCTCTCTCTCTCTCTCTTCGTGTCTCTCTCTCTCTCTCTCTGCCCTTCTTCCTCTCTTTTTCCACATAGGCAAAATCTTAGGTTATAAACATTGCTTTTTTTTTCCTTCATTCATCACTCTTATCACTCAGCCTTTCTTTTGCCACTTTCTTCTTTCATTCATGAACCTCTTGTAGGTTTAAACCAAGTGATTTAATTCAAAGGTAAATTTTATTGGGAAACACGAACGAATTGTAGGTAAACAGTTGATCCAGACTGATGTCCGTCTAGTTCATCTCATCTTATAATGACAGGTTGGGTTGTTTTACATGAAACCAAAGGGCTTCCCACGTCACACGCCACATTGGCTCCACCCTGGCGAATCTTACGCTGACAGTTTGCAATGAGGTTTTGATCGCTGTTTCCAAACAGGGGATCAGGGGCAAAAACGTAATGCCCTTTTTCTTTGCACTTTTCAGTGTGGTTTCGACAAAGAATGTGTACATAATGAACCTGTCCGGAGACCTCAGCGAAAGTGGTTGGAGATGTCGTAAAGTTTAAGGGCAAGATACAACCCTGGTTAAACACCTTATACAACGAGGGATAACCTATTGTCTCCTAAGGGCCTAATTTTCTCAAGTGTCGTTGACACGTTGCTGAGAAATATAGACCAGCTTGTTTCGTCAGTGTGAAGATAGAACAATGTTGAAAAGGTTATATATGTTTCAAGTTTCAAGTTTATTTATCTATGCATAATCCAACCACATACAAAGTAATGTTACATCAATAAAAAGGAACAAATGAAAAGGATGAAAAAAATATATATGTCCACATAACTGTTACTAAATTACATTTAGTCGTTGACATATCTTGTCTCTTTCTCTCTCTCTCTCTCTGTTTCACTCTCCCACTAACTTTCTTTCATTATCTTACACACACACTCTCTCTCTCTCTCACTCACTCTCTCCATCTAATGATAACAGTTATAACTTCCACAACATCTCATTTGAATAGACACATATTATGTAACAGAAAACTAACATCCCCCCCCCCCCNCCCCACCTCTCTGCCAAGACTCCCAGACCTGTGATTACTAGGTTTCGCATAATCTGGTGAAATCAGATCTCAAGAGGCGATAGGCGCAATATGAAACAGTCTGTGAAGAATAAAAAGGCAAAGTGAGGGAGTGTGAAACATTGCTGAGGATCATTCAGGAATTATCAAAATTCAGTTTAATCCAGCACCGACCTTTTTTTGTCCTGGCAGATTCCACAGTCAAGTCACTTTTATCCAATCTCTTCATCACCAAAACTCATGATTTTCTTCTTTCAAAATATACATGGATTATGTGTCAGTCGTTTTTTCTTAACTGATCAGAGGCGTCATTTCTTTTAATGGACAGTAAAATAAACTGGAGCTAAAAATTGTCAAGAATGCGCTATTTTGTTAAATTGATCTATTGATTGAAAAAAGATTCATTTTAGCCCATTTCGTGTCGCATTTTTGATGTACAAATGATAAAATTTCTGCCTTTACTGCTTAGTATGTATATTCTTGAACCTGTCGCCAAAAAGTATCTTATCCTCAATGTGTAGATAACGAATACGTCAATTTAATTTATTGCCGACTATCCCGGGGAAAAAAACGTCGATTTGTGAAATCAGCTGAGTGGTCTGGTAAATTATCATCTCGATGCGTCAAAAAAAAAAACGTTGCGCTTAATCTTGGTTCTAACTAGAAAAGATTGTACTTTCCAAATAACTTTGTTTTTGCCATGTGCATCATACAAGTTGTACAGTGGTGGTGGTGGTGGTGGTGTATAACAACTAAAAGGCAAAAAAGATGAGGGTGACAATGAGGGTGTAAAGATGATGATGATGGTAATGATGATACTAGTTTATGTTGATAATGATGATAGTCAAGGACATATAGACGCTCAACTGGTGATTATTTCTGCTCTGAATGGCTGTGCTGGCAATATTACACTATACATATAATTATAACTACATAGTATCACAAGATGCCCGTATCAGGAGAATCGCGGAAGTCAGAAGGAACTGTCTTCACGCTGGAAAGCTGAGGGGAGTTCACGGTAATGATCCATCAATTTCCTCTTACCCTGCGTTCGAATCCAGGATCAAATTCTAAAATTAATGTGGATTCGAAATCTTCGGTTCACAGGAAATTTAAAGCAAAACAAAAAAAAAAAAGGAGATTGCGCAAGAGTACAGATGTTAACCTGTAGCTTCATTTAAAATGAAAATACATTATAAAAGACCCCATATAAAATATAGTGGTTATTTTCTTATCATGTCTAATAAGTATACTCGGAAATTCCATAAATACCTCCTCCCCCCCCNTGTGTACATAATGAACCTGTCCGGAGACCTCAGCGAAAGTGGTTGGAGATGTCGTAAAGTTTGAGGGCAAGATACAACTGTGGTTAAACACCTTATACAACGAGGGATAACATAATTATTGTCTCTTAAGAGCCTAATTTTCTCAGGTGTTAGTGACACGTTACAGAGAAATATAGAGCAGCTTGTTTCGTCAGTATGATGATAGAACAATGTTGAAAAGGTTATATGTTTCAAGTTACAAATTTCAAGTCTATTTATCTAGGTATAAGCCAACCACATACAATGTAATGTTACATCAATACAAAGGAACAAATGAAAAGGATAAAAAATATATAAAATTACATTTAGTCATTGACATATCTTGCCTCTTTCTCTCTGTTTCCCTCTCCCACTAACATTCTCTTTCATTATCTTACACACACACTCTCTCTCGCTCACTCACTGTCCCCATCTAATGACAACAGTTATAACTTCCACAACATTGTAACAGAAAAACTAACACCCCCCGCTCCCACCTCTCTGCCAAGACTTCCAAACCTGTTATTACTAGGTTTGGCATATCCTGGTGAGATTAACAGAAGTCAGCTCTCAAGAGGCGATAGGCGCAATATGAAGCAGTCTGTGAAGAAAAAAAAAGGCAAAGTGAGGGCGTGTGAAACATTGCTGAGGATCATTCAGGAATTATCAAAATTCAGTTTAAACCAGCACAGACCTTTTTTTTGGTCAAGGCAGATTCCACAGTGATCCCCATAAACTTTTATCCAAACTCTTCATCACTAAAACCCATGATTTTCTTCTTTCAAAATATACATGGATTATGTGTCAGTCGTTTTTTCCTAACTGACCAGAGGCGTCATTTCTTTTAATGGACAGTAAAATAAACAGGCGCTAAAAATTGTCCAAAAAATGCGCTATTTTGTTACATTGATCTATTGATTGAAAGAAGATTCACGTAAGCCCATTTCGTGTCTCATTTTGGTGTACAAATGATAAAATTTCTGCATTTACTGCTTAGTATGTATATTCTCGAACCTGTCGCCAAAGAGTATCTTATCCTCAATGTGTAGATAACGAATACGTACAATTTAATTTATTGCTGACTATCCCGGGGAAAAACAAGTCGTTTTGTGAAATCAGCTGAGTAATCTGGTAAATTATATTCTCGATACGTCCAAAAAAATGCTGCGGTTAATCTTGGTTCTAACTAGAAAAGACTGTTCTTTCCAAATAACTTTGTTTTTGCCATGTGCATCATACAAGTTGTACAATGATGATGGTGGTGGTGTTGTATAACAGCTTAAAGGCAAAAAAGATGAGGGTGACAATGAGGATGTAAAGATGATGATGATGGTAATGATGAAACTAGTTTATGTTGATAATGATGATAGTTAAGGACATATTGACGCTCAACTGGTGATTATTTCTGCTCTGAATGGCTGTGCTGGCAATATTACAATATACATATAGCTACATAGTATTACAAGATGCCCGTATCAGGAGAATGGCGGAAGTCGGAAGGAACTGTCTTCACGCCGGAAAGCTGAGGAGAGTTCACGTTAATGATCCATCAATTTCCTCTTACCCCGCGTTCGAATCCAGGACCAAATTCTAAAATTAGTGTGGATTCCAAAACTTCGGTTCACAGGAAATTTAAAGCGAAAAAAAAGGCGGGGNGGGGGGGGGGAGATTGCGCAAGAGTACAGATGTTAACCTGTAGTTTCATTTAAAATGAAAATACATTATCAAAGACCCCGTATAGAATGTAGTTGTTATTTTCTTGTCATGACTAATAAGTATACGCCGAAATTCCATAAATATCTCCCCTCCCCTTAGGGATTTTGAATCCGGTTTGGGATCTCTGGAATCCTAGCTCCGGATTCGAATCCAGATTCGAATCTAATAGGAATCGAATATGCCTAACTCTTGTCCATAGTCAACAGTTAAATGGAACCTACACTATACAGGAATAGTATTCTTTGATGACTACTTGCTTTGCAGTGCCTAAATCATACTAATGTCAAGCTAAAGGGACGCATTCATGAAAAACCTCTATGCATTTCATAATGAAGCCACATACACCCATAAAATCTGACACACTATTTCTTTCACTGATGCCGAAATGCATGGCCATCTTAGTTTTTTATTTAGAGAGATTTTACATTTTTGTAAAGTAAAACTTTCTATGTAAAAGTTTGTATAATCCCAGTTGTTTTCAATTCACTGGAACAAAATAAGTTGCTTTCCTTTTTCAGCGTTCATGGTCACGGGTCAAAAGTCGGGCCACACGTTCTGTCCATCCTCTGGCCTGATGCCTCCTAATCAGAAATATGAATTTTCTATTCATGCATTGCAATCCATTCAAAGAATGGGAGCTTTTACCAGTAATAATACAGTTTGTAAGTCTCGCATCCAATCCAATGTTCACGCGATTTGACATTATTATTACCCTTCCCCAGCGACACAGATCATTCAATAACAACCTCAACTCTCTGGTACAGTACTGCTGGCATTTTATGGGACTGAAAATTTAACTGTCTTTTTCTGTCCATAGCCAGCTACCCATTTCACAAATATATGGATTGAGGAAAATATGAATGAAATGCTTTCCGGGGGCAGAGGGCTTCTACATCATCACCATGATAGAAATGGAGTCGAGGACTTCTTGATCCTGAATCTAACACTGTGCCATTCGCCCACATTGCTTAAGTTATAAAGGAACTTCCTCAATGCCGCGATATTTGAGAGCTTGCACATTAACGATGGAAAATCTTACCCTTATAAGAATTATGTTAGTGCGCTGGTGCCAGATGCATACTTAGTTAATGTAATTCTCACGGTGCGCGGTGGTAAGAGATCCCATTGGTAATGCGCGGGATCTCCTTTGCCTCAAGTAAGATGAAGCATGAATGCAGATAATCAGGTCAAGTCTTTGCCATGGAATCATCCGCCGTCAGTCATGCCCCAGGTATGAGCGATCTAGGGCCCAGTTTTCCTTTGAAATATGCATCACCTGTCCAGTCACCTGATGATTTGCTACCTGCGTTTACGTGAGCAGTGGCGTTGCGTACTCTTTTCTTTGGGAGTGAAGATGCAGAGAAAAATAGTAGATCATCGCCTATATTATTATAAGATTATGTGTCAAAAATGTATGTGGATCCAAAATTGCGTTCTCCAACTCACTCTGATCAGCTTAGAATAAGCAGCTAGACGGAATTTATTCCTTGTAGTCTGTCGTACTGCATGTCTACTTTCGTCAGAGATTGCTGGGGATGTTTTCTGGTGTTTGCTATCTATAAATTACTGAAATAACAAAATTTTGACAAAATCAGATATTACTAATCTATTGCAAACAAACAAACAAACAAAATTTCGATTAGTTCTTTGTGGAAAAAAATGCTTTCTATTCTATATATTTCGAGTATATCATTAAGTCGGTGGGGACTGATGGCTGCCCTTGCACATTCTGGCTCCCCATGAGGAGACGCCACTGCACATGAGCCACACAGATACACAACCTCACGTGCCCCAGGTGGAAGTCTTGCTGGGCTCTCTACCCCAGAAGAACATGGTAAACGACCGTAGTATCGGAGACAGGAAAGTCACTTAAGTTTGAAGATGGTCTCAAGCCGTACCTAATGGCGGGCTGATTACGTCGAAGAACACACTTAAGTATGGTTTTGAACTTCGGTAACTGACTTGATGCGCTCTCAATGCGCTTTATAACAGTCTGGCCAAACAAGGCCTGCGGCCGTATGCATAATTCTTGTGTTAATTTGCGCACTGCCCTTGCTACGGTGAATACTACTGTATTGTTTTGGGGGTTTCCCGTGGTTAGAGCATTGTGTTGATTAACGCAAAGATTATACATAAGACCACAGTTTTCAGGGGACAGAGTGGAAGGAACAGATACACACGTTAAAACTGAAGAAACAGACAACAGGAAAGTATGTTTTTTCAGGGGGAGTTCATGTGAACGTACATGCACATAGATGGGTAGCACTTGACGTCATGATCCCTTCAACCTCCATCACATCATTGTAATCCGACTCAGAAAGGTGACAATAAAGAGACACAAGAATTTTGGCTGTCAGCAATAGGACGTTTCCACTGGTTTTTAACAGTAGCAGTATCTAGGACAAGCCGTCAGTGAGTAAATTTGTTATATTTTTGGCGACTCGGAATCACATGCGTCTTTTTTACGGACAAACTACCACAGCTGCAGACTTCAAATTTGGTGTGAGGATACAAAAAGATGCATCGATCATCATGACGGCCCTCTATTGTTGCCACTTAGAATCGCCGAATTTTACAAAAAAATTCCGGTCTTTCTTCGGCCATTGGTAATCCCAGTCCGGAAACGAAACAAAATTTCGCAGGTAGACGACATCTTCAAAATTTGCGAACGCGTAAATATTCACTGGGGAAAAAAANGAGGTGTGTGTATGAGAAGTGCGGGAAGACAAAGGAGATGGAACATAAAAAAAAAATTCAGTAGATAATTGATATTTCTCCTGCCCTCCCCTCCTCCTTTCCCCGACAGGGCCAGGTTCCTCAGCTAGTGGGATAATAAGTAAAAAAAAACTCGTGATCGAGAACCGTCGGCGTTAATTTGTTTCGTTAACGAAACAAGACATGTTTCGACCGGTGCTTATCCGTAAGTTATCCATCGGAAAATACGAAGCGAAATTACAACATGAGGAAGATGCTTATGGACAGTAGCAAGGCAATAAGTGCAAATCAGTGGTGCCAAGGCAGACAGCTATTCCGTAAGGCGAGGAGCAGTTTGGCCCCAAAATGCCCAACGCATTAACTAGCCTAGCTTATTTCTTAGCCTTGTCCTAACGTCCAGTGTTGAGAGCGATCAAGTCTAAATTAGCCTAATCAAGAACCGGTGCACCGAGCTTCTAATCAAGACAGTTTTTAAAAAAATTTCATCTCTGCGAAACCTGGTCCCATTTTTTCCCTTTAATTTCTTTACATCCGACTCGCCTTTTTTATTTTTCTAAACCTTGGACCACATGCTTGAAACCAGTTGGTATTATTCTATTAAGTGATAAAAATCAATTCAGCCCTCGAAACATGGACCCAGTGCAAATCTAGTTGACGGTTGAATGAGAGAATTACAGTAGCTATTACAAATCAAAATCCCGGAAATCGGGGTTTGTAAATTCTTTTGTGTGTGAATTCTTAAGTAACATGTCTCCGGGAGGAGCGAGGCACGAGGACGGTGGTCGGTCTAGTATGAAAGATTCAAATGGCGCTACTTGTGACACTAATAAGCTCTTCAGAAAATTCAGTTTTGAACGGGAAGATGGAAATTTGGTTACCTGTACCGAAACCGAACTCCTCTGGAGAGTGGAAGAAAAAAGAAAACAACGTTGTTTCATGGAAGCAGCTATCCCACTTGGATTTTCCTCCTCATAAAGTGTTGATAAATTTTTTTGTTTACCTAAGCTCGCAATACTCAATTTTTTTAAAACTCAAATACTCTTAAGACGCTCACATTAAACATGATCTGTTATGCATGAGTGTATTCGGTCTTAAGAAACATGATCCTTAGGCGCGAGGCTTCATCCATATCCTGTTTTGCCATCACGGGACCTCTGAACTGTTCCCCATTCCAACCTTCCCCATCTCTTTCCCTCCCCTCTTCCCCTCCTCCCAAGCCATCCCATACTGCCTTTGCATGCTGAACACGTATAATGATCACTGAAAAACAAAGTATTACTTGAACACGTGTTTGGTTCTACTGGGTATTAACCTATTTTCTTAGAACTTGGCCCCGATTTCAGAATGACACTCTGCTCCTCAGGCTTTATGAACGTCTTGGCTTCTTCCGGGAGAAAAAAAAACAACCTGATGAAGAAGTCCATATTAAATCCTTGGCCGAAAGTTGCAATTTTATTTTCCCAGTCTTGGTAACATACTTTTTTATTCTCAAATAGCCTACATCTCATTAATCTATGTCCACTAATCCTCGATTTTGCTTCATTCATGCCAAAGCGGGATGCCCGTTTATCTTTTACGATGAAAGGTGTCGGATATAATACCTCATTTGAGCTCATAACAACATGAAATAAAGTTTCAAGGCAAATAGGCCGTGTGTATTATTCCAATAGATTTAATCCACTAATATTTCACAAATCATTCGCTAACGTCAGCGGCCCATTCGTGTCGGGAGATACATTTTAGAAAAAAAGACTTGGCAGACACTGTAAACCAATCTGGGAGATTCTCCTTTCATGATTACAGACCTCCAGACATCCATCATTTTGAACCATCTTTTGAACACAAATCTTCCGTGGCTGCGCTAGTTTGATGGCATTCCCCCCTCCGCGCTCCGCTGTATAGATTCTCTCGCTTTGTTCTTGCCATTACTGAGAGTAATTCCCCCTCAAAGCAATGTCAACATTGCTGCACCAACCGTTGGCAACCGGGCGCCCAGAAAATCGTAGTGTCAATATGGCCACTCTTTCAAACGGGTACCTGGCTTGAATATTATAAAGACACGTATTGGAGGCCGTAGGAGGCCATCTTTTTAGCCAAGAATGAAAGAACCTGGCCCACAGCCAAAAGAAAAATGCACAGCTTTCCCATGGATATACCACATTTTTGTCTTAACCCTTTCCTGTAGTATTATGTGGGCCTATATTCAACTTATCCATGCGTTAATTTGTTTTTCAATAAAGAGGTCATTGTTGCCTTCTCGCCCATGTTATAATTCGCTGCAAAGTGTCAACAATGTAACACTTAGTGTATTTTCTTGGTTCCATTCTGGCGAATATAATAATGCTTTCATTCCATGTTGGATCTCAGGGTTTTTTTTTTCTTTTTTAATGTAACACCTGGTATAAAGGTTTTGGGGAAAAAAAAGCTTCAGAACGTGGCGACTTGTTCTCGCCACCTTGGGTCACGAAGTTCACAAATTATCGTGACAGGGTTGCAAGGGGTCAACGTTTCGTTATAATGGGCAGAAAAGCTAAGAAACTCGCTTTTAAATTCTTCACTGAACATACAGTGATAGTTTGACACCTATGCGCTTAGAACGTTTACCAGCAGCGAACTCGTGTATCATTTTTGGTCTCATCACTGAGATGGTCTGGTGCGATGTGGCTAGGATTATGGGAACGTGTAGAACCATCTTCAGACTAGACAATTTCTANCCCCCTCCCGACCCCACAACACCCGAAGAGCACTCCAAGAATTAGTTTCGAACTCCTCACCCCAACCCATCTCCTCCCCGCCCCCATGCCTCCGCCCCGGGCTCCCGTTTCGTTAAGATGTATGCAGGATCGACGGAAAACATCAAAATACCATATTTCTGTTGCAACATATTCCAGCATGCACTGATCCAGCTATGAAGATTGCAATGTAGTTTTTACTGTTGGCTTTATTAGCATAGCTTTTTCATCCATCCCTTCATTATTATTTTGTAATGACTCAAAACTACTTTGCACAGACATTCATTCAGACTACATCAAAGTTTTTACTCACAGAAATATATATCAAGAGCAATTAGATATTGAGCTTTCTGGGCAGGAATGAGATGACCTAAAACTTACGGCCCTTTCCTATAGTAAATACAGTGAATCCACACCCCAAGCAACAATAAGAAAATGTTATAAATGAATGGTAAAATCTACCATAATCCAAGTCTACAGTCACTTTCCAACCAGTTAGGGTATTTTATACTGAAAAAATGTCCCTAATCCCCCTCCCCATGACAGGTTTATGACTTTATTGGGATTATTTAATTTTGTGTGTTGTTTTTGCCTTGTCCATATGGCATCTCAATACCCGCAATATAGATCTTACAAGATACTGGATCTGACACAAACGTGGAAAATGTAGCTATGAGAAACTATGGATTGGATGACTGGAAAAAATGTTTGATAAGCAGTACATGTACATTGTTGGTGATGTTCTATGTTTGAGATAATGATGGTGACTATAATAACGATGAAGCAACTGATGAAATTGGTTACAAATGTGATGGTTATGAAACAGACCATCTAAAAGGGATACAGCTCCCAGCTTAAGCAGGCAGCATGGCCGTGGGGTTTGTGAGACGTAGGTTTGAGTCTTCGGCTATGTGGTAGAGCGGTCGACATTGTGGTGTCTTTGGGAAAGACAGTTCACTTCACTTCACTCTCCCCACTCGACTCAGGTGTAACTGAATATCAGGCTTTAGAGCTGGGGGTACCAGGGCGGCGCTGCACGGCGAGCCACCAGCAATGACTTCGTTATGTATTTCATTTGCAATATTATTTATTTACATGTATGATGTGTGGTGTTCTATGTGCTTGTATCATGAATGAGATGGATAGCGTTGTATGACACTGTAAAGCAATTTCCCTACGGGGTAGACTAAATAAAAAGCCATATTTCTGTTTTCATTTTTTCTTCATGATAGGTAAAACATTTGCAGTTGTCAAACCAGTTTTGGTGCAGACCGCAGAAATAAGTTGGTCCACAGAACCCTGAGCTACAGGTTGAAATATGACAAGAGTTGCTATAAACCACTTATAATCTCCAGAGTCCGTATGCATAATCTATACGTTAGTGAACGTATTGCGTTAACCACAGTGAACACTACTAATGTTTTGAGAGTTTTTCTTTGTTACCGGAGTGCATTAACTAACGTAAGGATTATGTATACGCCACAGATTCTTCCATAACTCACACTGATGCTGGAGAATCAGAGAAAATATAAATGCGCAGAGTCTAACAACAATACAGTTTCAAGCTCAGGGTACCAAATGTAAAAATGTACAAATTTTAGAGCCTAATAAAGCATGGACTTCTGATGTAACCTAGTCTACAAGCAGCGGCGTAGCGCTGGGGTCGAAACCAGGAGCAAATCTGCGTACTGGCTACGCGAATCACCGCACCGTTCCATTTTGGTCACCCTACATTTTCATTAGGCAAGGATGCGGTAGACAAACGACGTATTATGCGACAAAAATTTGCTTCACCCTCAAGAATGCATGATAACATCAGTAAAGTATCGTGACAACAACCACAACAAAAACAATAACAACTAGACTAACTCAACGACGACAGTAATATGATAACTGTTCTCTCTCAACGTTTACTCCTTGTGGTTGAAATCATTATGACGTTGTCGCTGAAGTTTTGATGAACGTTTTAAGGATCAGCTTTACTTCCATCGCTAGGAACAATATATTTCATTTTCTTGTCTGTTCATAGTTGGGCGTTTTTTTTTTCTTCTTTTTTTTGGTTCTTCATGATAATTTAAAAGAGTGCTTGCAGAAACACTGGCTGCTTTCGAAACAATAACCGCATTTGCTAGGGGCTTCATTGAATTCATCTAACCGAAACACACAGTCTCAAATTATCTAGGGCCTAGTTATAAGCTTAGATCTGGTCTAGACCGATGATAGGCGCACCGAGCAGGGTTCCATACTATTTATCGAGAGGGAGCCAAATCGCGCCAAGACAGAGCCAAACCATGTCCGGAATGGGTCTACTGGAGTCAGGATATGACTCACTAGAAACTTTCTATGATCTGGCTGTGTATTAGATACATGGGAAGGATAGTTCATAAACCTTCCTACATACATTAGAGCGTCATAATAAGAAATAATTGTTAACTGGAAACAGAGGCCATTCTTTTGATATATGTTCATCGGGCAGCTATGACAGAAGCCTGATCATATCAAATATCATTTTGAGAGAAGTAGAAGTATTGTTTTGTACAGAAAATTTGTCAATTTTAACCCAAATTCTGTTGAAGCCAATACAGAGACAAAGAACAATCAGTTATTTGAGACCTAAGAATTTTTTTTTTTATTTTGGCCCGAGCTCCTTTTAATTCCGTGTGCTGATGTTAGTATGATTAGTGCTTCCTTTCAACTTTTATTGTCTTTTTCTATTTTTTATAAGTCACATCACATCACAACTGTAACAACATCAAAACATTTGCGGCATTAAACAGAATGACTTAGCTTTTCAGCGTGCTTGTTAGTATTCCTATTATAACCTCCGACCTATTTCTAGAGTCAGAGGAGGAACTCTTCCCGCATACCCGGCTCCAAACAGGGAGCCACCAGATTAGTGTGTGTCACCTTTTAAAAAAATTTCCCAAAATCACAAGGGGGCTGAGTGATGACTGTTAGTTACTATAGTTGCGGAGAGCTAAGAATTTTTTAAAAAGAGACAAATGTCTGGTATTGGGCTCTAAATGAGCCAAGTCTGGCAACCCTGGCATCGAGATTACGCAAGCCTCAGCTTTGTACGACTTAATTCCACTTCGGCCAATGGGTAAAGAGAGATTCAATCATCTGACTTCTTAACTGACCTCATTTGTCTTCTGTACTTCCGTAGGCATATAGATTTTCGTCTACATGCATGGACATTTTAACACTACTCGGGGATGCCTATGATGCTCAGTTTGGGTGCGAGTGATGATTTGTTGCGTACAATACAGTAGAAGACGAGCTGCCCGCCAGTGAACCTTTGTAGTCAAACTTCCAAAGTGACTACTTGGCTAGTCAAGCTGAGCTGCGTTTGGGTCTCAGTCAGGGTAGTACGGAAGAAGAAGTGCGGCTCTAGGGATCGAATTCTAGTCAAAAATGTGAGATGACTTCCATAGCATTTTTTTTTGTTGTTGTTGTTTGCTCAGTCTACTAAGCTGGGAATTTATAAAATCCGGTGATTTGTTATTTTTCTGGTATCTGTGTTTTTCTTTTTGAACATCATCAACGTTTCCAAGTGGTAGTTAATGACTATTTGACTACCATTACGCTACGCCCCTGTCTACAAGATTTAAAAATTTTGTGCAAAAGTTCCCTCAAATTTTTGGAAGCCTTCCCATTTCTCCTCCTTCCATTTTTCAGCTTCAACGGCATCCCCCATCTCCCAACCCACAACTCCTCCCCCCACCCCGATGAAAAAAAGGGCAAACCCCATTGACGCCCGCAGGGAAATTGTCGCATCTTTGTTCCTCTTCTCGTCTTCTCTGGTCAATGTTGCCACTCTGATATTGTGCTTTTACCCTATGAAGAGAATGGCGGTAACTACCCAACTTTACTCTATGTTGTTCTCTAGCCAGTATGGACTCCTTGTTCCGAAGTAGGGAAGAGAATTCCAATCATTTTGGCCTCGCTGTCTGGGCTACCATCCTCTGAGCACAAATTTTTTTCTGTTTTGATTAAAGAAAAAAAAAAAAACAACAACAGGGTGACTGCTTTGACATAAAAGTGTAGCAAATTGGCAAGTAGTCGTAAAAAAATGGTCGTAGATTTATTTGAAATTAAGTCATGAATCAGCAACAACAACCACACGCCATCAGTAACAACAACAACAACAACAACAACAACAACAACAACAACAACAACAACAACAACGACAACAACAACAACCACAACCACAACAACAACAACAACAACAACAGCAGCAGCAACACCAACAATAACAACAACAACAACAACAACAACAACAACAACAACAAAATTATTCATAAAGGAAAAGAAAGGCTTAAAGTAATATACGGCAACAAACGGGGTCATCATTTATTAATTGAGAGCTTGCGCATTAACGATGGGATCTCTTACCATCATAGAATTACATTAGCGCATCGGAACTAAATGATCCCCTGGTAACGTTCAAATGCAGAGTTAATGTAATATTTACGAATTCAGTCGTTAAAGTGCAAGCTCTAAATTCTAAACAGGAAGAATAAATGGTTAGAGATCTGTAGTCTGATTGTCATTTTTATTAGACATGAAAGAGCCATTTAAAGGTCAACCCCGCTTAAAATACCGGGCGAGTAGCGTCATCGAGCTCAGCCTCTGAGGTATAATAGTGCCCGCCCTTAGGTGTGACGTCAGGGGATCACAGGCTAGTCACAGCCTTGCAAGCGCAAGGTGGCGGCGATACAGTTTTTGTCCGAAGAAGATGACGATTTCGACCCAAAACTGTTGTTTATTGTTCGAACTACAAACAAACAAGAAACATATACAGTGGAATCCCTGTCGATATGATTAGTCTATGTATAGAGAGAGTACCTAGCGCATACGCTAGACCGGCGAACTTGACACGCGAACCAAGTTACCCAACTTTACACATCAATTACTCAATGACAGCTCGGCCTATCTGCATAAA
>JAWQUT010000157.1:287094-299713 GCA_033807755.1 Ellobium chinense
TTTTTAACAAATGACGGGACAGATGACAAAGTAATAATTAAGAAGCACACTGATAAAGCATATATAATGTCCACTTAGCATCCTCATTTATATTTATCTAGTAGTTTCTTAGTGTATATGGCCAGTGACTTAATACATTGTACTGACTGGTTATTGAAGAGTAATTTAGCTTTGAACATATTAGGTCTTGAGATAAATTTTTTGTCGACGTACTTCTTCCTTTCCAGATTAAATTTTGGACATTCGAATATGGCGTGAAATTCATCTCCAACAGCAGAGTTATTATAACAAAGAGTGCATTTACGCTCGTGTATAGGTACATTGTTCCATCTTCCTGTCTCTATTGGCATTTTGTGGTTAGCTGTTCTAAATCTACAAAAGGAGTGTCTTAAGTGTATAGATAGGTCATCTAAATAGTTTTCGAATGTTAATTCCGACTTGATGCATCTATACAAGGTAGCTTTCCCCGATTTTTCTATGCTGCTGTTCCAAAACTGGAGTGCTTGGTCTTTTAGCCTCCTGTCAAGTAGCTGGATGATATATTTTATATTTAATGTTGATGTCTGCTGGAGTCAAATTTCTCGGTAGCCAAGGATATTCAGAGTGTTTTCAATCTTTTTTAACCATGGTATTTGTGAGTTGCCTTTCATGTGGTAGTCAAGGAGTACGTCGTACATTTTCTTGGATAATTTAGTTGCTTTCCCAGTGATAAGTTTTAACCAGTACGTCAGCATTCTTTTATCGATTTCCAGTTGCAGAGGATACCGTCCAGTCTCTCCCAATACCATATATGCAGGCGTGGACTTCCTTACACCGAGTACCTTTTTCACAAATTCAAGATGAATATTTTCTAATATTGTTATATCAGTGTGTCCCCATATTTCACATCCATACATTAAAGTAGGTTTCACAAGGAGATCAAAAAGATGAAGCTGGCAGCTCACAGACAAATTCAGTGACCTACTTCTTGAAAGAACCCCATACATTGCTTTTCTTGCTTTATCTCTGTTTATCTTTTTCGCTTTCACAAATGTTTTTTTTTGTTAGTTAACGTATTGCGTTAACCACAGTGAATACTACTAATGTTTGGGAGATTTTCGTTGTTACTGGAGTGCGTTAACTAATGTAAGGATTATGCATTCAGCTACAGATCCTTGCATAACTCACACTGATGATGGAGAATCAGAGAAAATATAAATGCCCAGAGTCTAACAACTATACAATTTCAAGCTCAGGGTACCAAATTGTAAAAATTTACAGAATTTAGAGCATGGACTTCTGATGTAACCTAGTCTACAAGTCTACAAGATTAAAAAAAATTTGTGCAAAAGCTCCCTCCAATTTTTGGAAGCCTTCCCATTTCTCCTCCTTCCGTTTTTCAGCTTCAACGGCATCCCCCATCTCCCAACCCACAACTCCTCCCCCCACCCCGATGAAAAAAAGGGCAAACCCCATTGACGCCCGCAGGGAAATTGTCGCATCTTTGTTCCTCTTCTCTTCTCTGGTCAATGTTGCCACTCTGATATTGTGCTTTTAACCTATGAAGAGAATGGCGGTTACTGCCCTACTTTACCCTATGTTGTTCTCTAGCCAGCATGGACTCCTTGTTCCGAAGTAGGGAAGAGAATTCCAATCATTTTGGCCTCACTGTCTGGACTGCCATCCTCTGAGCACAAATTCTTCTCTGTTTTGATTAAAGAAAAAAAAAACCAACAACAGGGTAGACTGCTTTGACATAAAAGTGTAGCAAATTGGCAAGTAGTCGGAAAAAATGGTTGTAGATTTATTTGAAATTAAGTCGTGAATCAGCAACAACAACCACACGCTGTCAGTAACAACAACAACAACAACAACAACAACAACAACAACAACAACAACAACAACAACAGCAGCAGCAGCAGCAGCAGCAGCAGCAGCAGCAGTAGCAGCAGCAACAACAACAACAATAACAGTAGCAACAACAACAACAACAACAATAACAGCAGCAACAACAACAACAACAACAACAACAACAACAAAATCATTCATAAAGAAAAAAAGAAGGCTTAAAGTGATATACGGCAGTAAAAGGGGCCAACATTTATTAATTGAGAGCTTGCGCATTAACGATGGGATCTCTTACCATTGTAGAATTACATTAGCGCATCGGAGCTAAATGATTCCTTAGTAACGTTCAAATGAAGAGTTAATGTAATTTTTATGAATTCAGTCGTTAAAGTGCAAGCTCTAAATTCTTAACAAGAAGAATAAATGGTTAGAGATCTGTAGTCTGATTGTCATTTTTATTAGACATGAAAGAGCCATTTAAGCTTTTGAGAGTCCTCTTTCTGTCTCCCTCCCAATACGAAATCGGCCAAAACTTCAATCTATATTGGCCACATTTTCACACTGTAACATTTATTTGCTTCTTAGACCGTTATGTGTGAACCCAGCGAATGTGGGAACATAGTAAAAACAAGGCTACATATTACGGTCCATTTAATATAAAGTTTCAGATTAAACGTAAACCCTGGTCTCTATCCACATGAAGGTAAATGCTAAAATGTGCTATTAAGCAAATGCCTGAAATGTGCTATATGTGAAAAACAAATGAGTGATGTCAAAACCAGAAAATAGTCTAAACAGAAACAAATCTAGTGTAACAAGTCCCATATTTTTTTTTTTTTGAAGAGGAGAAATGGCATTTATTTACCTTTAGTTTACCCTACGTTTCGCGATTTTACCCGCGGTTTATCCTACACCCTACGAAAGCCAATTTACCCTACCGTAGGGTAAAATCCTTACAAGTGGCAACAGAGCTACTTGTTGGAACAAGTTCATGTTCTGAATCTCCTATGTAAATTATGTCCATGAATGAGGGCGACCTCGCATCAATGTTGGGAAACTGAGTGAATCGTAATGAATACTTACTCCAGCAGTGGCCGTGTGCATAATCCGTACGTTAAGTAACGTAGTGCGTCAGTCGTAGTGAACACTATTAATGTTTTGGAAGTTTCCCGTGGTTACCGCAGTGCGTTAACTAACGTAAGAATCATGCGTATGGCTACAGGTGACTCCATGGGAAGGATTCCCATCACATTGTGAGGGGTATTTCTGACTTCTCGAACACTTCGAAAGCGGTCAGATACGTGATGTTTTTAAACGATGCCCTCTTCACGTTTATAACCAAGTAATGAAACAAAGAATCCTTCCCTAGGGTGCGATCTGCCCATACATAATAGTTGATTTCGCCTAACTGAAACGCTAGTGAAGTGTAAGCGATAATGCTATTAAATAGAAGAAGCGATTAAAAGTCATGCCATTTTTTACGCCCTGTGAAAGATTGCTATTGAGCGAAAAGCGTGATTAGGCGGTGTATAAGAAGACTGTAGTGGATGTTATGTCATATAGAGTCATTGATTTCGTTGTTAACCTTGTCCTGATCAAAGATGCTCACTTCCTACAAGACGAAGAAACTTTTTTTTCTTTTTGTGGAGAAAACATTTATATAAGATACATGCCAAAGAGCCTTTTGCTTTGAAGCCAATTCAGCTTATGGAAGTTAATTTGAAATCATAGTATTTTCACGAACTTCTGAATACAATTTTATTTCAAAGTTCGGATCTAAATACAACGCGTAATGACAGAGATATGCATGCTTAATCTATTATATATTTGGCAAGCTGGTTACAATGTGTAATTTTCCCGGGCAAACTACCACGGATACAGATCTCAAATCTGGCATGAAGGTACAGAAAGATACGTCAGTCATCATGATGGTCTTCAAGTTTAACATTTGAGATCGCCGAATTATTGAAATTTTTTTTTTACAAAATATGCCGGTCCTTCTACAACATTTGGCTATCCAGGTCCGGAAACGAAACAAAGTTTTGCTAGCGGAGGACGTCATCAAAATTTGTGCACGTGGAAGTAGTCATCGGCGGGAACAGCGGTCGTGTTAAGCCAAGGCGAGAGGAGGCGGTGGAAAGACGCGCATACACACAATAAGAAACTTTTCAGGTAAAGGAAGACACACACATTAAAAATAATTTTCCGTTTTTCAATACTTTTTGGTCTTAAAAATTATCTATGGTGCCCACCAAGTCAATTTTGCGAAGAAAGAGCATAGTTCTGTTACCGTGCGCGCATGTAACATGACGCAATAAGGAGAGCCAGAGTTACCGGGTTTGATCCTTGCATCCAGAATTATTCCCCTTCCCCGATCAGCAGAAGCCTATAGCAAAAATGATGACGTCACTTAAGTTCCAGTAGCTACAGACTCCTCTGTCTGACAATGTATTATTCAATGTATTATTAATTATTTAATTAACGTTCTGGTCATCCAAATTCAAACGTAAAGTTTGATAGTGTAAGCCAGAAAAAAAGTATTCTGCATTTGTATTGCCTCAGCATGATTTTGTTTGACATATTATCCACTGTTCACAGAGTAATTAAAACATTCATACCAACATGCTATCACTTGTCCGTACAGCACTGGCTAGACAGCTTGGCCATATGGCTAGAACGTATTTGACGTAAGCTTAAGGCCGCCTCGCACGCAGTGGGTGTAACAGTTCGGACTTTGGATAATGTAACCCTGTGGGTTGTCTGGGGGCGGCAGCCGGCATAGGCGTTTTGCCATTATGACAGACGCTTGAAAGACTGTTTTAATGGAATAATAAGGTATCGTATGATTTAAAATAGTCTGTAGGACGATGCAGCCTTCTTTTAAGTTTGGTCATCCCCTCCCTTACCTTCCCCCTTCCCCATCAGGGCTGGTACCTCAGCTAGATTTCAGTAATATTACTTAGGCGCTTACGTCCCTATAGGTATGAAGAAGCCAATAGCACGTGGCATAAAAATATGCATTTTAAATAGTCCCTATAAAATCAGAAAACTGGCCATGGGGAGGGGGGAACGGGTTGGATTTTAATTTCAAAGGCTTAGATAGGTGCAAATACATGTGTAGACTCAGAATAGGTGAGGTTTAGTAACTCAAATATAAAATATATGGTTGTTGCTAGGTTGGTAAGGTTACCCTGTTTACTGAGTGAAAAGGCCTAAAATATTAGGTTGTCTGCTTCACTGCCTAAGTTCTCAAAAGCTAACTGGTTTAGGGGCATTTTTCTTTGTGTCAAAATTTGGAGAAAGAGCTGAACAACATGTTTGGATAAGTTAATAAGAGGTGTAAAACCTAATATAGCCAACAGTGAAAAAAAAAAGATTGGCATCTTCATACCTTTAGCATTCCAGCAACAATATGTTGAATCTGTACGACAAGCTAGTTTTACCGATGTTTAACACTGACTTCGGCGAGATTATACATCCTTGTTGAGCGCTTTCGCGCTAGCTTAACGAGTTTTCCTGCTCTTTACATCACGTATACTGTGGATGTGAAGTATAATGTTTGCTTCAAGATGTTTAATGACACATCTCAAGCCTGTTGAGGCTACGTATCGTTCATGACACTCCTCAACCTTTGATGGTTGTCTAGCCCTCTCAGTGTGTCTCTCGGTTGGTCTTTTTCTGTTTCTATTCCTGTTGGCCCTCAGAATCCTATTCACTTGCTTTTCTTTGTATGTCTCCTATTTAACTTGTCAATGTTGAGAACATGCTTTGACAAGAAACGTCGACTTTTTTTTAATGATAAATTCATTACATATTTTTCAAAAGTATTGTATTAAAACTGGATCCAAGATCAGTGATGGTTATCTAGGTTTACTAAGGTCTCAAGCTGAAAATAATTTGCCCTCTAATGATATCTTCAGCAGTAGTTTGTGGGTGATTCTATCACGAATGTAAATAGCAATTTCTCTATGCAGCTTTTTTGTTTCGTAAGCGTCAACTTTCCACCAATTTCGCGAGATGAGCTTGATTCGGGAACCGCAAGAAAATGGCCTTTTACTACTGTACTGTAGCAAACATAAAATTTGTGTAGGGGACGATAATCCGCACTTGCAGTTATTTCTACTTCCTCTCATTTTCTGAATAGTATCTATTATAATACATTCTTCTGTAAGTGTGAGGCAGGGTTGGCCAGATTATTCTAGACTTCTATGCTCATGAAAAAATGTAAGAAAGCCACCATACTGGGCTCGCAAAAATCAGATCCTCATTAGAAAACAATCACTTTTACTGTAGTCTTCTTTCCAGGATTGTGTTTCAGTTCCTTACAATAGTAACAGGGGCTGAGTCCTTGAAAAAAAAGGTAAGATCCTGACAGATATGAGTTTCCTAATATCAAAAGTAACGCTGCAAGTGATTCATCTTTGCACAGAAACATCTTTGTGCTGAAGAGGGACTCCCTTCAAGTTCAGATATTTCAAAGAGGAAGGTGAATTCAAATGGAAAGTGTATGTCAATTTTATTTTGTAGGCCATGTTGGCTGGATCAGTGACAACTAGCTAAACACAGATGTATGAAGTTTTCTGACACATGTTGATTTCGAAACACACACATCACACTGTCACCCAGGCTCATCCAGATCAGTCGCCCCCAACACACCATATTAAGAAAAGGCACTGCCCTTTGTCAGAGGCTGTAATGCAGATACATACAGCATAATTTGTGAATAGGAAACTCTCTTACTCGGAGAGCGAAGTAACAGAAGACCTTCAGAGGAATATGCCCCCGTCTAATAAGTGTTTAGGCCCTTTAACTTCCTGACACTCTAAAGGGGTTTGGGTCACACTTGGGTCATGACTCCGAAGTGTTTTTCTGTCAATTTTTTTTCTGCCTCGGGAGGGATTTGAACCTGCAACCTCCAGTTTATTAATTCCTTGCTTCACATCCTCTCTGCCACCTTGAAAACATAATAAAAGTTGCATTTTGTATAATAAGCACTTTGGATTATCAATGCAAAATTGCAATCAAAATGCCGAACTGTGCATTTTCTTCCTTAAACGTGATTGCAGCAAGACAACTGTCATTTACGATGGCACCAGTTGGTTGACACCAGATTTCACCCATGTCTCTTAGATATCCTTATGCATGATCCTATGGGGGCTTATAAGCATTCTCTATCTTGCCGCAGAGCTATGAGAACTAACAGGACACTTTGATGTAAAATGAAGTAACTTTAAGTTTATAACTTTAAGTTATAGAAAGAAAATCTAGAAAAACCCTTATAGGCGATGAAGTCTGGCTGGCAACTGTCCTGAGAGTGTCGCCCTTAAGGGAGAAAAATGCACCATTTGGCATTTTGGTGTGCAATTTTGCATAGAAATCCAACTCACTCATAATGATAAGTTGCACACCATTTTATCTGTGTTACAACCTTGGGAAAAGCATAGTGCCTCCTACTAATCAAACTTACACTATTTCATACACAATTCTCAAAACACCTACACAAACCACATAGCCGTGTTTAACTAACCGGTATGAATATACAATAAAACACCCACCTTTCTTTTTTTCTTTACAATTTACTCTTTGTATCCCCTGTCATTCCCCACCATACACAGCAATAATTCTTACCCCTCTCCCTCCCCCCACCACCTTTTCACACACACATAATATAAAATTTTATTGTCACCAGAAGAATTGAAAGAAGTTTACTGTATTCATCGGGTACTTTATATGAAAAAGGAAAAAAAAAATCACGAATGCATAATGAAAAAATGCATTTCTGAATCTTCACCACCTCACGTGGAACAGTTTGCGTTTCCTACCCGCTGAAAACCACTTTCTTAAGTAGAGCTCGCCACGCCAAATTTATTTGAAGAAGAGAGCGTGACTTCATGAAGTAGGCAAACACTTGTAATAAATAATACCGTCGAATCACTGAATCCGCTTTATTACAATTCCATGAATCATGAATACAAGTCCCGGTTAATTGGGGAGTGCGATTAAGCAGCGCTGTTCATTTTTTTGGGCTTGTCATCAAACTTAGAAAATAGGATATCGTGTGGGAAATGTTGTGAAGAAGCAAAAAAAAAAAAAGCTTTTATTCAGCGTACTGCCATTAAAGCGAAGTTTACTGTACAACCTAAGAGAAGACTGCGTTAAAAAAAAATACCGCATTGCTGTTTGTCAACCAGTTTTTATTTTTAAAGCTTCTTTCTCATTTATCATGTCAAGATATGCCGTGCACTTTTCTATAAAATCAAATATATATAACTGATTACTATGTTGGCCTGTCCGGAAAAGCTATATAAAACAGCTTTTCACCTGGATAGGCTACACCAGTGGCCATATGCGTAATCCTCATGCAAGTTAACGCACTGTGGTAACCATGGGAAACTCCCAAAAACATAAGTAGTGTTCACTGTGGTTAATGCAGTACGTAAACTAACGTATGGATTATACATACGGCCACAGCAGAGGCCTTTACAATATGGTTAAAATGGGCCGGCCATGCTCACTTGTTATTTACTTAGCCATTCTGTTTTCCTGTCACAACTTGATTGTGTTTACCACTCACTATAAGAATTGTGCACCATTCACGCTTTCGAGTCTCTTTTGTGTGCCACTATGCCTTCACGGTGGCAGAGTGGGTGTGAAGCAAGGAATTAAGAAACTGGAGGTTGCAGTTTCAAATCCCTCCCGAGGCGAAAACAAAAATCAAATCAACAACAGGAGACTCGAGAGTCATGACCCAAGTGTGGTCCAGCCACAGTGAGTCAGGAGTCAAAGGGTCGAAACATTAATCTTTTTAGACGGGGGTATCTTCTCTGAAAATCTTCTGTTGCCTCGCTCTTCGAGTAAGAGAGCTTCCTATCTACTTTTTCTTGTGCCATGGCAAATACAGGATTGTCTCTCCTGGCTGGCTGATTTGGAATGGTGAATTGACCTTTCCGAAAAAAAAAAAGCTTTAAAAAGTTTTCCCTTTGCTAAACTAGGCCAGCTGAGGCCTCCACATAAAATCGTCTTTAGTAGGGCATAAGGGCGTAAGTGCTATCAGACTCTATGCTATGCTATACCACGGAACTAACGCCCATTTCAGGTCCAGATCGTCCGTATCATTATTGGTTGCAGGAGTCGAACTGGTAAAAAAAAACGAAAAAAAAATGGACTATCAGAGTGAATAATAGCACTCCTGAGGACAGATTGGGTTGAAATAGTCATATAACATGAAATCACACCCCAAAAGTGGTGAAATTCAGTCCTGAATTAGTGAAAAATATAATAGTTGGCAGGCACAGTTTCCCAATGGCTTCAACAGATTTTATTTGTGCGGGCTTTTGGTCTGCAAAGAAAGGCCAAATTTTTAACCCTCTTTCATCTAACCTAAAATTGTGAGAAATCTAACTGAAGGACCTCCACTGTAATCACTATACAATTTGAGCACAGTGGTGGCACCAGACCTGCGGACTAGCCATGGCCATCTCGGAATGTTTCTGTGGGTCGAGGAGAAAGTTTTATTCAATGACTGAAAGAATCTTTTACAATTTAGCTGCTGCAACCTATAGAGGACGAAGCGATTGTCTGTACCTGAGACGAGGTGAGAAGGAGAATAGTGCTTATGCCCCTACGACATACCATAGGCGAAATATACCTAGAAATATTGTTATTGTTATTTAAAAGACGCTGTTTTGTTGTTGTTTTTTTTTTTGGCGAAAAAATCAGGTTCAGGATTGCCCGTTTCAGCGACAAGACTGTAGGTCTTTTCAGCGAAAGAACATCAAAGGGTTTTTCACGATCTGTGTGGACTTTTTAGCGATAGCACAACAGCTATAATGAAGCCGTCAGCATGCATCTAATACATATGTTATCCATCTATGTGAGTATGAAGCTATGAGAGAGAGAGAGAGAGAGAGAGAGAGAGAGAGAGAGAAAAAGTGTAAAGTTGTATGAGCGAGTGAGAAAATGATGGAAGAGTGGTTTGAATGAATGTGCGAATGAATTAATTATGAAGAACAATCTTGTTGTATTTGCTCATTTACAGCTGGATGTTGTCTGAACTTAATAAAATTATGATTATTGCTATTGTTATTGTTATTGCTACGCATGACACATATGTACGTCCCAGAAGTGGCATTATCCTTCAACTGCCGGCGAACCTACACAACCTATATAATCTTATATATATATCTATATTAATAAAACGCTTCAGCCAAATTTGTGTCACAGATTTCTTGAGAACTACATAACCTAAAAACATGCGGTTTTCACCTAAATTCGTAGAAAAATACACAAAAGGTAACTATACACATCAGTCCTCTTTATTTTTTTTACCCTTTTTAAAAAAAAAGAAGTGTATAGCAACGAAATACAAACTCCGATAGATCTTTTCAATCCGCCCGATTCGCCAATCGTCCAACTTTTTCACGGAATCTAATGCATTCGTCTATGATGCCTTTCGGTGCGCTAGGTATTCTTTCGCCGCTGGTGCGTTGCCTGCCTGCCCATTTGTAAAATGGGGTGTTAGTCTTGTCCTATATAATGAACTATTCCTACATACAGGCCTGTGAGATCCTAAATATATGACATTGTGAAGGCGTTAAGCAAGAGGCATCGTTTGAACAAGGGGAAAAAAATCATGAGTGGATTCTTCCTATAAGGATGCCGAATAGAGCTTCAAGGAGTTTGAAAATCACGAACGCATGCTTGTGTATATTTTCCGTTAAGCATGCACTATACACTTCACCAATGCCAGGGATCAGAGAAGTAGCAGCCTAAGTAAAGAGCTGATGAAAATTAAGCATGCACTTTACACCCTGTGCGTGACAGATAATATTAAGGATGAAAACTTCACCCGAATTTCTAAAACTCAACGAAAGCCTGATACATTTTGAATTTGAAAAGAAGATATAATTTATGTTTGCACAACATTATACTGTAATCGTTTATTATCTGTGTTGTCCTCATGCTTGTAATCTTTAAGTAAAGAGCTGATGAAAATTAAACATATACAGTACACCCAGTGCGTGACAGATAATATTAAGGATAACAATGTCACCCGCATTTCGTAAAATCGACGAAACCGGATACATTGTGAATTTGAAAATAAAAGTAATTTATGTTTGCACAGTGCTTTAATCGTTTATTATCTGTACGGGCCACCCGCTTGTAATCTTCAAGTACAGAGCTGATGAAAATTAAACATATACATTACACTCAATGCGTGACAGATGATATTAAAGGTGCAAGCTTTACCCGTGTTTCTTAAAGTCGACGAAAACGGCATGCATTCTGCATTTGAAAAGAAAATACTTTAAGTTTGAACAACACTATGCTTCAATCATTTATGATCTGTGTTGTCCACTCGTTTGTAATCTTGAGAAACTTTCTATTGCCGAGGCTTTAAGAAGCGTACCATCGTTATGCCTACAATGCCATCTATGTACATTGAGTCATATTCGTGCAAACTACATGTGGTGTTAGAACACATCCCGTACCATGTTCTAACGCAAGCTTTCTTAAGACAGACTTCTGCTCAAAGTACATGCAAGTCAAACATGCGATGCTTTCATCCGCTCGAATAAAAGACTAAAAGACTTTTCTGGTCCAGTCTTGCTGGTTCATCTCATTACCGGATTTGATGACAGCCTTGATGTACCATGTTGCAAACTTCACAGTTTGACGCTACCATGGTCTACATACACTCATACAAAAATATAAAACGCTTGCAAAATATTGTCACAGTCTCGCTGTTGTCCTTTACAACTTTTGAAAGCAAACTGGCTTCTATCATGTCAAACGATTGTTTAAATGATTCATTGTTTGGAAAAGGGATTGTGGTGTTAATATGAACACACTACGATTTGTTCCCCGTCATAGAGGTTACCCTGAGGTGTTAGAACCAACGCAAACGAAGGATTCCGACCCGCACTGACTGCGCCCCTATTGAGAAACTGCCTGACAGGGAAGGTAACTTCGGTACAAACTCTTGCAATCACCCCTTGGGGATAATTCCATGGAAATGCACCTCACCGTTTGCTTAGAACTGAAGTGGCGGTTTATCAAATGTCGTTCCTTTTTTTCCCATTTCTGTTTTACGTGCCATCTGGGCTTCTGCTCTTCGGCTCAATAGATCCTTTAGTTATTAAGCATGCACGGTCATCCGGGTATCACATGTCAGAACTCCAGCAATCATTACTTCCGCTTTTTACTTTTCTCTTGTCAGAGGAACATGACTGGCTGATATGATGTGTTACACTGGCTCGATTTAGCTGAAACATCTTTTATTTTCAAAGGCGATATTTGATGAAGCAAATACAAAACTATTTTGCTTGAATCGGAAGTGAGTTTTGCAAGAGTTGATTTACTAAGAATGGTCTATGCCATGTAATGATATGTGATTGTAATTTTCTTCTACTGTAGTTGGCGATTGAGTGCGGTAGATAGACGTGATCCACAGGTCAATGTTTCGAAAGGGAGAAGCTGTTAATGCACGTGCTAGGCACTCACATGATGGTGCTCAAGTATTCCGTAGGGACAGATACGTGACTGGCACGTCACGGATGGGGTATATTAAGGTTGTTGTCTGATGGTGCCCACTGGTATTGATTGACATATGTTTTGTTTTCAATTGGGATATGGTGACCAGGTCACTTCTTGGCAAACAGCAGATGCCGTATTTCTGTAAAGGGATAGCCTTATTTGAAAGTCACCCAACTAATTATTCGTAGACCCGTCTATTCAGTAATTCCTTAAGTTCTGATTTTTGCACTGATGATATGTTCAATGAAGAGAAGGG
>JAWQUT010000157.1:316374-331751 GCA_033807755.1 Ellobium chinense
ATTCTGCTGCTATGGCAGATTTTTCCTTTTCCAATTCTAGTCGGTGTGAACTTTCGACCGAATTTTGCTCTAACGTCCACGTGTGAACCTACCGCTGTGAACACACATGAACCCCAGCAGGTTGTTCAACTGCGCATCTATTCATTATCCCTGAAGAACTGAGTGCACAATGGTAATATTGTGATGAACAGTTTGGCTCCTTCCTTAGACTTAAAGGTCACTACCTATAACATACTATTTAACGCAAGATTCACACCCTCAGACCTTGGCCCACTGGTTTACTTTTCAAGAGCTTCCAGCTGATATTTCAAGCGATTTTTTTCGAGTATTTGGGTAAGCTCCGTCACCTAAGAGACTCTCCATTGAGCGTTTGAAACACTAACAGTAGCCATGGATGTGTCAACTGGAATTTGTAAGGGACTTTGCATTGCACTCGCATGAGACTTTTTTGCCCGGAGTGGAGACTGTAGATTGTTTCAGGGTACGTTGAGGTGTTTAGACAAGATCTAGAGATTCTTTAATCGCTTTTCATGAACAGAGTCCCTTTTTTTTTCTTCTCGTTCGCTTTGCATTGAAATGACACCAGAGAAAAGAGTGTTTTCTTCGGGAACGGAAGAGGTGAGGGAAATGGGAAGAAATCTGTTGGTTTATCTTAGATGCTTCGAGAGAATGAATTGTCCTGTCTCAGAGCCTGCCCTCTTTCAATCAATCTTAAGGACTTATATTTCTTCCTGTGCGAGAGGGGTCAGAAAAACAGCAGACAACCGCATCTCCATTCCAGGTACAACATTTTTCAACGGCTCATAAGTTTCAGTAAAAAACCCTCGGGATACGGGGCCCATTGTTTTCATTTTATTTCTCTGTTACAATATTAGTCTCAGGGGCACAGCACTCAAATAGTTTCTATATTATTCCATTATAATATAAGTCTTCAAGTACACAGCACTCACTCAGTTTCCGTTGGTCTCCGTTATATATTAACCTTATGGGCGCAGCACTCACTTACTTTTTGTTATTCTACAGTTACAATATTAGCCTCAAGGGCGCAGCACTCACTTGATTTATGTTATTCTATCGTTACAATATTAGCCTCAGGGGAGCAGCACTCACTTAGTTTTTGTTATTTTTCCGTTACAATATTAGCCTCAAGAGCGCAGCACTCACTTAGTTTTTGTTATTCCACCGTTACAGTATTAGCCCTCAGGGGCACAGCACTCACTTGGTCTCAATTATTTCCCTGCTCGGATATTTGGCCCTTCCTGGCAACCCTTCCGTCCTCTGAAGTGAATCAGAGTCGTTAAAATGTGTGACACATTTCTTCAGAGTACCAACTGATCTTCTACTGTTCTATGCAAATGGCGTCACCTTTGAGGACTTACTATTTGTACAGATTTACCCATCAAACAGTCGCACTTCCGCATTCTAGGTCACCTTCGTCAAGACCTTGACCACATTTGAAAGTCAGTCTTTTCCGATTTCTGCATCAGTATGGGTAACAGAATGTAAACAGGAAGGTCACAAGTATGAAAGAAACGGCGGGCAAAAAAAAAAAAAAGGAAATTGTCAGAAGGAATTAGGTATTTTATTATATCAGTGGAATTAGGTATTTTATTGTATCAGTGGAATTAGGTATTTTATTGTATCAGTGGAATTAGGTATTTTATTATATCAGTGGAATTAGGTATTTTATTATATCAGTCAGCTGACAGTGATGGCCATGTGATTTGAAAAGTCGTTCCTTGTAACCTATCTTGGCTGAATGTGTTATTCCTCAATGTCTTAAACTCTGCCCTTGACGTTATGATGACTCTCCAGTTCACATGACCTCTCCGCGACAAAAGACCTGGAGTTATCCTATCTAAATATAACAAAGTAGTTTGGTCCCATTTCTTTGTTGTCTCTCTAAAGGAACTGGAGCCACACCCTAGATCATCATCCTTCATGAGCTCCTGTTGCTTTGTGTTCCTCCGGAAGGAAGAGAACTGAGATTTGAACTGGCAACATTCGCTGCCATGCAGCACATCTTTGTGACACTTTTCGTAAGGGCGGTGTCCTGGAGACAGTTGGAACTTAATTCTACATTTACTGAATATTTCATTTTCCAGCAGCGGTTCACATGACCTCTCTCCGAGACAAAAGACCTGGAGTTGTCCTATCTAAATATAACAAAGTAGTTTGGTCCCTGTAAACGTCAACACATTTTGACCAAGACCAGTCAGTCATAGACATAAAATTAATGGTGAATGTAGTAATTAATAGTAATGAAAGTAGTAGTACTATTAAAAGTGGTAGTGGTAATAGTAGTCATCGTCGTAGTAGTAGTAGTAGTTGAAGTAGTAGTGATTGTTAGAGTAGTGGTAGTAGTAATAGCAGCAGTGGTAGCAGTGGTAGTAGTAGTGGTAATAGCGGCTGCAATAATAGAAGTCAACCGTCTCAATAGCATTTATAGTTGAAACAGTTATGCATGAGGTTGTTGTTGCTTTTGTTGCTGCTGTTGTAGTTGCTAGTGGGTCTGGCTGTTGTCTTGGTAGTCATGATAGAGACTGGAAAAAAATAAGAGAAGAGATGTATCAGAAGAAGATGTAGCACCTGCAACAGCAACATCAGCAGCAGCAACAGCAGCAGCAGCAGCAACAGCAGCAGCAGCAGCAGCAGCAACAGCAGCAGCAGCAGGAACAGCAGTGGTATTAGTAGTAGTAGTAATAGTAGTAGTAGTAACAGTAGCAGTAGCAGCAGCAGCAGCAGCCGCAACAAGAACTACTATTATAATGCGTACTATATCTGCCACTATTACTACCACTGCTGCTACTGCTGCTGCTGCTGCTGCTGTTGTAGTTTCCATTATTGTTGTTGTTGCTGTTTTTGTTATTATTGTAGTTGCTCTTGTTGTTGGTATTGTCGCCGTGGCTTTTGTTTTTGTTGTTACTATTGCTTTAGTTGTTGTCGCTACTGTTGTTGTTATTACTGTGGTAGAAGTAGTAGTAGTAGCAGCAGCAGTGGTAGTAATAGTAGTAGTAGTAGTAGTAGCTCTTGTCGTTGTTGTTGTTGTTGTTGTTGTTGTTGTTGTTATAAAAAAAGAGAAGCCGGATAGGAACTGGTGCTGCTAGTGATTGTCGACATATTATTTGTTTCGGCACCATTTTGACATAAAGAAAAAGATGATTCTCTCTTCAGTGAATTTTAAAGAAATAATATTTATGATGTTACATTATTTTTATCTTCTCCAGCTGCAAGTAACACGACATCATGGCCCGCAACTATCATCTACAACTAGTCCTAGTTGTCGCCCTTTCATACACCTTTTGCTCACACAACTCACATAAGGCTAATGCACAGTCAAGCGCAGGTATGGTGGCATGTCTGTGGAGCTGGGTGGCCGAGTGGTTATGGTGTTGGACTCTAGATCTAATGGTCGTGGGTTCGATTCCCGACCACGGCATTGTTGTTGGTGCCTAGGAAATATTTTCATTCACATTTTTTTTTCAACCCACCCATCTGTAAAATGGGTATCTGGGCTATAGGCAGTGAAAGATATTGTCAGAATGCTGGTGATCGGCGCCTGTATATGGCAGCGGCACTGTATACTCCCCAGGGAGTCGAGAAAGTTCGAGAATGATCTGGCTTGATGGGGTAACGATATTGTAAAGTCGCGTGAGGGGCATCAGCCTGGATAAGAGACATATAAACCGCACTATCGTTATTTAAGTTGGAGGAGGACAGGAGTGGATAGTCTCCACGGTTGGGATGATGGTGCGTTGGAATAAGAAGGAGAAAGAGAGAACGAAGATGAGAGAGGAGACTGCACAGGACCGTAAATATCTGGTCCGCTCCCCTTCCCCCTTCCCCCTNCCCCCTCCCTCGCATATACACACAAATGTATGCTCTGTGGCCGTCGTAGCGAAGGTCACTGTTACGGACCTGCGTGAAGAAGAAGGAATAGATACACCTGCCTTTTTCTCATTACTACTCACAATTACAACCTTACGTCGCTTTCTCACTGTCTCACGTTTTTACTCTCTGCCTGCCAGCTTGTCTACATGCATTCCCGCCTATCTGCTTGCCTGTCTGGCCTTCTGCTTGTCTACCTATCTATCTATGTATTCATCTGATTAACCACCCACCTCAATCTACCAATATACTTACTTATGCCTACATAGTCATTAGGTGAGGGGAAAACCTCTATCTTCTTTCTCGCTCTCGCTTTGTCTCTCTCCATGTCTATCTCTATCTCTGCCCCGCTCTATCTCAGTCTCTCTCTGCCTCTCTCGCTCTCTCTCTCAGTGTCTCTCTCTCTCTTCTCTTTCTTCCTCACTGACTCTCATATCTGCTTATGTAAAGAAGCTCATATCTATAACATAATTATTATCATTCTTGCCATATTATTTCTGCAGTATTGTGCCGAAGTCAGTGCCAGTCTGCCTACGAGTTCTACAGACGGTTTATCACATCAACCACTTTCTTAAACAACTATTTACCCCAATGTTATGAAAGGTGTCCACCATGTAAGTATAAACAGAAGGACAACATAGGGTAATACTCATGCCTTCTCTTTTCAAGATCGCACTCTGCCCAAATCAAGCTTACATACTATCTGTACTAACTTCCTTCTCCTGCCAGATCAGTTTTAATGCCTGTTGGTCATTCACCGGATAATTATCCAGATGAGCATTAAATTCGCACACACACACACACACACACACACACACACACACACACATACACCCACCCACCCACACACACACACACACACACACACACACACACATACACACACACACACACACACACACACACACCACACACACACACACACACTAAATGGGTCTGAATGGGGGACTACAAATAGACGTTTGTGCTATATATGCCATAGTTCGACCACATCCATGAAGACCATAATTTGGGGGCTTCGGGCTGTGTCAACAGAACAAGAGTTAGCCCATTTGCGTGCCCTATTTTCTTGCAACCCCTATCCCTAAAATGTGCTGATGTAATGATTTAAACTATAATGGTTAAGAAAGGCACAAAGTCATTAGAACGGGCACATAGGTGTGATCACATGGCCTCTGGCAGGGAGAGAAAAAAATATTTGAAATATATATTATCCCAGTAGAGAGCAACTTTAATTCAGTTGGCCCCACCAGCAAGAGTTTTTGTTATGCTCAGTGCACGTCTTTGAAAAGAACAGCATTAACCAAATAAATCTAGATACGATGGATGGATGGATGGATGGATGGATGGATGGATGGCTGGATGGATGGATGGATGGATGGATGGATGGATGNAGGGAGGGAAGGATGGATGGATGGATGGATGGATGGATGGATGAATTGGTGGATGGATGGGTGGTTGGATGGATGGATAGATGGATGGATGAATGGATGGATGGATTGGATGGATGGATGGATGGATGGATGGATGGATGGATGGATGGATGGATGGATGGATGGATGGATGGATGGATGGATGAAAGTCACTTTGTTTATATTGAAGCACAATGAAACTGTTTCATCTGCAGTGCCTTCAACCACTCCTACAACAACATCAACAACAACGCCCACAACCAAAATTCCTCGTTATGGAGGTAAGCTTTGATTTCTCCCGTCTCCATATCGTCTATGATGTAATATTATAAGATTTATAAGATGGCATTTCGCTGACACTGGAAACCAGTTTACGAAAAAAATCCACCTCGCATTCGGAAAAGCCCATAGACAATCTTTAAACTATAACTCACTGACCTATACCTTTTCGACAGAAAGACAAGAACAATAATCTTGTGGCCAAAACTCAACTCATCAGTAACGAGACAGCTGGTTTTGCAACATATGCTGTTTGTTGAGGGTAATACATAATACAGACAGTTTGTTCTTATTTGAGATCTTGCGCATTAACGATGGGATCTCTCACCATCCTAAGAATAACATTAGTGCAACGGTGCTGAATGCACCCCGAGTAGCGTTCAGCATGAGAGTTAATGTAACTCTTACAGCGGTAAGAGATCCCATCGTTAATGCGCAGGCTCTCAACTGAGAAATTGTGAGTGGATTAAAAAAAAAATAGTTACACACTAAACCGACAACGTTTAAGTGTTCTGTAATTATCTTTTGCTTGTCTCTTTCGTCTCCGTAGATTGTGGTTTACAGACGTATTACAGAGGAAAAATCGTGGGCGGAGACCCGGCCCAGCAGTGCGAGTTCCCTTGGATGGTTGCAGTGACGGCCAACACTGTGTTTTGTGGAGGAGCCATTCTGGACAAGCGGCACATCCTTACGGCCGCACACTGTCTCAGGGACAGGTAAGGCTGGGGTTTCATATCTATGGAAAAAAAGTAATAATAATAATAATGATAATAATGGAAATAATAATAATAATGGTAATAATAATAATACAGATATAATGATAGTAATACTACTACTACTAAAAGTAACAATAATACCAACAGTAATAATAATAATAATATTGATAATGATGATGATAATATGATGATAATAATAATAATAATAATATTAATAATAATAATGGAAATAATAATGATAATAAAAATTGAAATAATAATAATAATGATAATAGAATGATAATAATAGGAAAAATAATAATATAATAACAATAGTANATTAATAAAAATAATAATAATAATAATTATAATGATATCTATAAAAATAATGGGGTTTGTAAGTGGTGTATCCAAGCAAAGCTTTCTAACGTGTCTTCCCATTATCACCAATCCAACACTCAGTACCTTTCTCAAGTCCGTGGGTAGCTCAAAGTACCCTTGCCATATTGTAAGTACTGATCGCTAACATTCGGACAACATCTTTTATTACCTATTGTAAAGTACCCACTTTCTAGATTGGTGAACTGAGGAAAATATGAATGGAAATGCCTTCCCAAGGCACTTCTAGCATGACCATATCAGGATTAGAACCCATGACCTTTTGAGCACGAGTATATACAACACTGTTCCAGGAGACCTAACGAACTTGAATTCTAGCATATTAATGCACTGTCAACTAATCTTGAGTTCGTGAGTTAATTTATATAAACAATATAGACTCGGAATTAGAATATTATAGCGAATAGGACTAGGTGAGTTTTTTTCAGTTTTACAGCGCGTACGATTTCGAATTTCACGAGTAAAGGATTTCACACTGCATAGAAGGTTTGCGGATCGTTGGTTCATTGTCCCTCTGACGACTATGGTAAAGAAACTTGACCTAAAAACGTTTACTATTAGAAATTTGGAAACTTATCCATCTAAGTCAGGACTGTAACAACTTACCTCTATTTGTGGAGAGTTCAAGAGAGTATGTGATCACCTCTCGGTCCAAAGCAAGATACTGGCTAATTTTTTTTTTTTTTTATGCCGATAAATATATTTGTAGATAATCTTTCAGTTACAGCAGTGGAGGAATCTGAGAGATGCTCTGGTTTTGGTGGTAAACGATTGTTTGTCTCCTTTCCAGGAACACTCGTGAAGTTTTTTCTGCCAGCCAAGTGTACGTGCGAGTAGGATCTTCAAATCTCGCCGACCTGACCACAATACGGGTGTCGAGAGTGCAGATAGATTCAAGACATGTACCTGTCATCAATGGTAAGTCACTGAACTGTGTGCGAGGCGATGAAAACTGCAATGAGCTTTGGATCACCACAAAAAGATAACGACACAGAACGCAAGAGAAAGATGATATGAAAAAAAAAAGAGCCTGAGATGTAAAATTTAAAAAGAAAAGTGCGAGAGAGAATGACAGACACAAGCAAATTTTCAGAAAACGTGTGGAAAATTTTGAGGAAAAAGAAGACGAGGTGGAGGAGGAAAAGAAGAAGAAAAATAAGACGAGGAAGAGAAGGAGAGAAGGAAGGAGAAAAGGAAAAAGAAAGAAAAGAACACGAAATAGAATAGCTGTAGAAGAAAGAAAACGAACAACACAAGTCAATAAGACGACAAGGCATTAAATGCATGAACATTCCAGGGAGATAGAGAGAGAGAGAGAGAGAGAGAGAGAGAGAGAGAGAGAGAGAGAGGAGGGGTAAAATATTAAACTGCTTGTTAAAAATATAGTTATTGTTTGCTCATTTACAAAAAAAATGGTTGTCTGGGCTTAATAAACTTATTAGTATTGTTATTGTTATTGAGAGCACAACTTCCATAACGGAATAAAATTCAGGCTGATTAATGTCGAGAAAAAGGACGGACTGATGCTTCTGAAACATTAAATGGTATTGGCGGATACATATTTTACTGTGATGGAATCAAATTCAGACAGATTAATTTCGAGAGCTATGATTGGCTAATATTTCTGAAACATTCGTTTTCTTTGGCTGATGCATTTTTTACTTCTGCTTTTATTAGGAACACAAATTTCATGATGAAATCACACTGAACATAAAACTTACCGAGTAAAGGATGACTGATGCGAATTGAAACATTTACTTTCATTGACTGATGTATACTTTTTTTTTCTTCCGGGTTTAACTATGTATAGTGACGCCACTTTTGTACGTATTTTCATTGGTGTTGATGTTTCAATGACAAAGCTAAATTTATATGTATTTGAAAACGTTCTCTACATTTTTTTTTCAGATTACGATGTGGCCATCCTGACCTTATCCGTAGATCTGGTCTATTCAGACTGTGTGGCTCCCATATGTCTACCCCAGATGTGGGAGGATCCCTTTAAGGCAGATTTCTGTGTAGCAGCAGGCTGGGGCGTCGATACCTGTAAGTTAAAAAAAAGAATGTTCATTGCTAGTTTGTCCTAGGGCCTCATCTCTGTAGGAATCTCCTGTGATGATCCACGCCCATGAAAATGATAGGGACATAATAATGATGATCCATGCCCATGAAAAAGACAATGATATGTCGACAATAAAATTGATTCATAGCCGAGTGACAGACTGAGCTATATATGGCATCTCAGATGCTACTTAATCCCAATTAAGTACTTTCTTACACATACATATTTTGGAAGCTGGGCTGCGTTTGCTTAGTCCGTGCAATTTGACAAAATGGGAAGTCACACCCCTTCCTTAGCAAAGGAAGTATTAATTTCCAGACAAGCCAAGATGGCTGCTACTAATGTGGAAGAGCCAGAAAACAATGCACTAACTTGCGAGTGGTGTTTGCTCTACTTATATCTTTGCTTCATTTATAAGCATGCATACCGCTGTTGAATCTTGGGAAGCCAATCTAGCAGCATTGTGTGCAAGTATAAAGGCCATTTTTCTCACAGCCCGAATCACATCATAAACATACCGAACTTGCCCTAGTGAAATGAGTCCGTAAAATATGTTTTATCACTATCATTGTCTAGAACACATTATCTAACATCGAAGGAACTCATTGTTTCGAAACTAAATATGTAATTCATTGCGCGACTGTCTGCTTAATCCTCAAAGTCTCAAGAGAAGTAATGTTACTACACTGACACGGTCGGTTCTTTTAGAAGTTTTGAATAAATCTTTTCAATATAAGTTTGATACTGTCTGTATAGACTATTTATTGTTATGTAGTAATATGTGCCATTGTACTCTGGTTTTTCGAGGAGTCATGTCTACATATCACTTAGAAACACCAAGCTCATGTGCCACATACGGCACAGTGGGTTTTCGAGGGTTAACTTCGAAATTTGAACTCCATAACATTTGTGCCATACTTTTCTTTCAGTCTATTCTTCAACGTTGCAATATCACCTTCAGAAGGTCACCTTGCCTTTGGTACCTCTTGCACAATGTCAGCAGTCTTATGGCACCCGCTACGTCAATGACCTCAAAATTTGTGCTGGAGACTGGTATAACGGAGGCATTGACACATGCCAGGTAATGCAGTAATTTCGTTGTCATTGTTGTTATTTTCATCATTGTTTATATCACCACTGTTAGTTTAACAAAGAATTTTTAAAATCTTTTATTTCAACTACAATGCTTTTAATGATATTCACTGATCATTTATGTCGTCACCATCTGTTTAACTGTACTGTCTATCAGCCACAAGACTAAATTTTGTGACAAAGTAGTCAGGTTTGGGCAAGTTCACCAAACAAGTCAGTTCAGATCAAGTTTAGTTCACTAAGGGGAAAAAAGCCCTAAGATCAAGTTCAGCTCAGTTCTATGAAGCTTGAGTAGGTTTTAGATCAGATCAGTATCTCTTGGTTTTAGAAATTTGCATTCGGTTCTGATTTTCGAGGAAGATGTGAACTGAAATGAAATTTAGTTGGAAAATTAACGTTCAGATCAAGCACCCATAATAGTTACAGTTCAGATCCAGATCAGTTCGTCCAAAAATAGCTATTAAGCTCAGATCAGGGTCACAGCAACTGAACTGAAGTTCACGAACTGCGTTCGTATGATCTCAGTTCTGCCCAAGCTTGTAGTTCATCATAGAATTTAGATTTGTGTGATTTCTTCAGTATCACCATTCTCATAACGAAATATTTAACAGTATCACGAATCCTGTCGTATACATGTAATCTGCAAACCATTATCATGAAACCAGCCTTTAAATCAAACATTCTTCGCTTACATTCAGCACGAACATTACAGTATAAAAGTAATTCAGTTGCGAATTATTTACATCATCATCACCCTCAGTTTCACCATCATCATCATTACCACCACCCCTATCATCATCGTCATCATCATCATCATAATCATCATCAGCATCATCATCATCATTGTATAATACACGAACATTTTAAAAACACTATTTAGCCCGATGTTCTTTTAATGAAAAATCTATAGGAGCTAAAATGTTTAATGACAGTTTTAAACGTTTGGGTAGAAGTAGAAGCCTTCATCACATCATCATCACCATCATCATCATCCTTATAAACTGAGAAAAATTAAAAGCTCAACCTTAATTCAAGGAATTTATTAAAAATCTAGTTAAGAAATAAGAAAGAAAATTACTTCTAAACGTTTCGGCTCTAAGGCTTTTATCAATAGAATGAAATAAGAATTATCATCATCATCGTCATTATTATCACATCATAATCTTCATGACACCAACCAAAAGTATTATCTTGTAAAATGAACAAAAGTTATATAATTGATCTGTTGCATAAAGTATTTATTTTGAAGTTTACTTTTAAATGTCATCACCATCGTTGTCACTACATATTATCATACTTATCGCCATCATCGTCATTATTATCTTATACACTCACTCTTCCGTCATCATCATTATCATCCTCATGATCCTCATCATCATCAATATTTTCCTCCTCCTCACCATTATTAACGCTTTCTTTATCTCACTTCTACAGGGTGATTCTGGTGGACCGTTGATGTGCTATGTCGGAGGACGTTACGTCGTTCACGGTATTGTCTCTTTCGGATCAGGGTGCGCGCGGTCGCAATTTCCAGGAATTTATACGAGGGTCTCTCATGAACAAATCTTAGGCTTCATCAAAGGGGCCACGGGTTTGTACTGACAAACTGAGTCTGGGACCTAATTCAACATCTATCATGATATCCATGACAGAAAAAAAAAGGTCGTATTTTGTGAGGAAGAACGACACGAAACCTGTGAGAGTAAAAACTCAGATTTTGTGACATTTTGTATCATCCATTAATGATAATGTATACGAGGGATTTTGGCTGCTTTTTATACTGAGCACATCGGTATCTGTGATAATATTTTATGCCTGACTTTTATGGATTGAAGACACCTTTATTTTCACATAAGTTAAGAACCTTAGTGAGATGAGAAATTTGAAGCATATTAGACCCTCTGACTGATCCACTGGCTGACGAAGAACGATAAACGCTCAGTTGTTATTTATAATCCCTGGTAAAGACTACATCGTCGATCGAAAAAGAAAAAATGATTGGACGAACACCGAAGAGAGCTGATCAGTACTGCTTCAGGCCTCGCCTTTATCAGTTTTCAGTCCAAGGAACAGTCAGAACACAACCTACAGACCCTGTATGCATAATCTGTGGATGAAAAGTTGGTTATTTGGCAGTATATAGTATGTTTATAGTCTCCTAGAGCGATTGTTCTATTAGGAGACTTCCAGACAACCCACACATGATCTCCTTAGATTAAGAGCATCAGGGACCAGATTTTTAATCCGCTGTTGAAGAAGCAGCATGGAAGACTGAAGTCGTGATCTGGCAACGAACCATGCAATGAACCAGCATCTAAATTTCATAAAGATTAAAATTTGTCATTGACATAAATACTGTATTTTTTTTGGTTGTTATTTAAAATCTGAACACTAGTCTATTCGTCTATTTTGTGTCTTTACTTCCTTTGAATCATTATTCTCTTGAGTACCCTATTCTATTTTCAAATTCGAATCTCTTTAGGGAATTTCACAACAGAGGCAAGTTCTCGCACATGGGTTTTCCTGGTATATCAACTGAGAGCTTGCACATCAACATAAATTTCTTACCATTGTAAGAATTACATTAGTGCAATGATGCTGAATGCATCCTTAGTAGCGTTCAACTTGCAGAGTTAATGTTATTCCTACACTGGTAAAAGATGCCATCGTAATGCTCAAGCTCTCAAATAATATTTCACATTACAACCTGGACATCAAATTTTAATCCGATTCTAATTCATAACCTGCACTGTGATCGTAATGCCATAAAACGCATGCGCATGTCTACCTCTGCCACTGCGGTCCTTAGAGGATACGTACTTCAAAAACAGAATTTCTCTACTGTTGCTGTTAATGTTTGATACTGCTGTTATTTCGTTTTGCTGTTGTTGTTCATAGTGTGTGGTTCGTGTTAGTGGATATGGTGGTAGCAGTGAGCACTGCGGTGGACAATAATGATGAAAGGTCATGATCATGGCAGTCAGACTGAAGGCGCTGCTGCTGCTGGTGGTGGTGGTGGTGGTGGTGGTATTGATGCTGCTATAAATAATGCTGGCGTTGCCACGGATTGTGGAAATGGTCAAGATGATGATTTTGACACTTTTTTCCTACATACTAAAACAAGGAACAGAATGGTATTGAAATTTTGTGACTGAAGTTTCTATTTTACTTTTTACTAGACCATATCTGTATTTACAAGTGACACTTGCAACAACAATGCCAGTACTTTTACAACTATCAAAGTGAATGACGAGGAGAGAGAAAAAATTTAATGTGCCATCATTTTGTATGCATCGTTAGCCATCATCATATATAATGAATAACAGATCTCTTCGAGATCAAAAATACCAGTAACACACTTACTGATCTTTGCTTTGTCAGCTGCTGGCAAACCTACAAAGTTCAGGTCATCCAATAACTTCATTTGGCAGCTGACTGTAAAATTGTATTACTGTTTTATTAAGCCAGGCTATAGATGTTTACATAGTGCCCAATATTTCGAAATCTCACAGCTCAATTCATTCTAGAGCTGTATTTATTTCTACTTTTGGCACTGTTAAACTGAGTTTTTGTGCCACTTTTTGAAATAGTTTGTGGGTGAGAAAAGTGGAGAATTATGTTCTTGAGTTGTCTACAAACAAACTCCAAGTAGTCTATAGATTTGTTTCAAGCAAAATTGATTTCGTAAATACAGATGTGATGATAGTGATGATGACGGTCATACTAATGGTGATGGGGATGGTGATAGTGATAAGATGATAATGACGAGGAGGAAGAGGAGGAGGAGGAGGAGGAAGAGGAGGATGCGAATGATGATGAGGATGAGGATGAAAATGAGGATGAAGATGATGAAGATGATGATGATGATGATAACAAAGATAATGATGATGACAACAAAGATAATGATAGTGATAACTCAAAAGCTTGAACTTTCCTCCTTCTTACTCCTTTTCAATATGTCTCTCGGTTCTTCTATTTCCATTTCTATTTCTGTAGACCCTCGAAACCCTTTTCACTTGCTTTCCTTTGTAGACTATGTCTCTTATTTTATTTGTCAGTTTTGTAAAGTGTTTGGATACGAAACGTTGACATTGAAACAAAATCATTATATTTTTCAAAAGTTTTGTGTTAAATTCTGGGTAGAACCAAATTTAATTTTAATGGAGATGATGATGATTATGATGATGATGATGATGATGATGATGATGATGATGATGATGATGATGATAACTCTGAAGCTTGAACTTTCCTCCTTCTCACTCCTGACAATCCCGTGATCCAGGTTCAATTCTTATCGTCTTTACCAGCTATTTTAAGACTGTCTCACGTAATCGATCATAACTGACTTTTAACTCACTCTTCCGTGCTTGTCTTTTCTTTTTCTTCTTAATGTGGTTGCTTTTATTGTGAAAGTTTTAACTCTTGCTCCATTTCTATTGATAAAGGCCTTAGCCGAAACGTTTGGATGTCATTTTTGATCTCAATTCTTTGCTAGATTTTTAATAAATTTCCTGAATTAAGGTTGAGCTGTTAATTTTTCTCAGTTTTAAATGATGATGATGACGATGATGATGACTATTTGTCTACAGGCAAGGCTCACTGACACTCTGACAATGTCTTTCACTGCCTCATAAACTTGATTATATACCTTTAAACATGGATCCTCTACCTCCTTCCTCCACGTGTAATATGAATCAGTTTCTTTACTTCCTCTGGTGAACCCGCACACTTTTTTTCAACCCCTTCCTCGTGATCATGACCGGCTATTTTAACCTCCGCTCTAAGTTTAACCTGAACGTGATTTCTAGTTCACTCCCTATAGACTACACCTTTGTAAACTTTTCAAATACTTTATATGGCTGCGTTCACTAAGATTTCATTCATTCATTTCTACTGAAGAAGGCTTTTTGCCGAAACATTTAGACTGTTTTACACTTTAGCGTTTATCAACTTTTCATTAAATTATCGGATTGAAGCAGTGTTTAAATTTCTTACCTTTTTTACAATGATGATGATGATGATGATGATGATGATGTTGATGATAATGGTGGTGATATTATTAGTTAGTTCTCATTGCTGTCTAAAAGACCTAACGTTGGATTTATAGGCGCACTGTGGTTGCAGACCACTGTGATACCACCAATTTCATCAATGTTGTCCAATAAAACAGAAGTGTGGATTTTAGCTACAATTATGCCATAATTTTTTACACCATAATTATGGCATCTGTCAGACTGTTAATACTGGTGCCACTAAGAATCACCTTTGAAGAATGTCAACAAACGAATGCGTAGGTCAATGCACATCGATCATAAAAATTTCCACCATTTTTTTTCACACCTTTTTACATCAATATTGAACAACAAGACTAAAAGCCCAGTCGACTCACTGAATTGTCATGGCTGAACTGCGAATTTGAATAGCTCCAAGAACTGGAGAGGGCAACAGAGGGACCGTTTAAGGACCTCATGCAGGGGCGTAGCTAGTACTCTCTTTTACATACTGAAGTGGTGGCGACTAGAGGCATTGATGATCTGGGAAACACTGAAT
>JAWQUT010000157.1:331840-339340 GCA_033807755.1 Ellobium chinense
GAAAGGGCTCTGGGAAAGGTAGTTACGACCCTGAGTTGATGCAACATCATGCCCCGAAATTGATTTTCCTAATTACATTCAAAAGATGACAGTGTTGGACGGCGATAACCACACTTTATAGCTCACAGAAAAATTCAACATAGTCCAGATCTATGTCCCTGTTCTATTTTTTTACTAGAACCTCAGGGTGAATGCTAGGCTTACCACCACACGTAACTGAGTAAAGGGCGGAGACATTGACTTGTTTAACGAGTTCAACATTCTCTGACAATCTGTTGATTCGCACTCTGCAAAAGGCTTCTTCTTTTCTTGCGTGGACAAAGAGAATGGAAGGGAAGTGAACCTTGGATTATCTGCTCTGCCCTTATAGCACTCAAATTCTACACTAATAGCACTCAAATTCTACACTGATAGCACTCAAATTCTACACTGTCTTTGTAACTATAGTTCGTTTACCGGAAAAAAGAAACAGAGGTTTTTGGCAAAATTAAATTTGTTTCTTGACGGATTTATAAAAAAAAAATTGCATGTGAGGTGACACTGAGAAGTCTTAATAGAATTAAAAATTGGGTTCTGTCCGATGTTTGTAAGTAGGTCATTTAGTCGCTATAGAATGGGTACCTAAGCTCCAGTCCTTACGACTGAAATGACAGAAGTTTTACAGCATAGCGAGATATGACGTATATCACTTAGCTATGACACAGTGTAGTCTCGTTACCGTAAAACTGTAAACTCTGTACACACACATTAAAATTTATAATAGAGGCAAAGAGAAAAAAAACGGTTGAAACTTATTGACCGACCTGGACAAAAAATCGCTATTAAGACTACTTATTAAACTGCGACATACAAAATTTCGTTAAAATCGACTGATAAAAGCTAAAGTTATTATGAAAAAATACCGATTTTTTTTTACCGTAAAAAAACTTTAGTATGTGTCCAAATAGTATCTCTAGAGCAATTTAAGTGTCGTTATGGGTGCATAAGCTTACATCACTTCCGATATCCTAAGTCAAGTGTAAATTATGATCTGGCTTCCACATTGCAAGGAATTAGGGGACAATATTCAGATGCGTAAGTGGTCGTCTCCGCGATGTAATGGAAAGCACATTCGTCTTGCAAGCGAGAGGTCTGAGGTCGAGTCCTGAGAAGACGAGAAATTCTCTGGTGCTATGTCTCTTCGCCTTTCTTTCAAATATCGATATTTCACAGTGGTTATGAAAATATATCCCTAGCGGCACGATTTGCAGAAAGTTTGTAATCACTTAAGTCTTAATGGGCCTACAAATATAGTCTATATTTCCTCACATTGTCAAAAGGGGGGTGTCTATTTCGACTATCATAAGATTTATTTGTATAATAATAATAATAATAATAATAATAATAATAATAATAATAATAATAATAACAATAATTCGGTTTAACAGCCTTGTATCCAGGCTTGAGTTTGAGTTCCGCTTTCGCTACTTCACATTATTGTTGTCTCAGCAGGCCAAAACACTTAGCTTTCTCAACTCCCAGGGGAGTATACAGTGCCACTGCCCTTTGAAGGCATTGATCACTAGCATTCTGACAATATAGTTCACTGCCTATAGCCAGGTATCCATTTTACAGACCGGTGGACTGAGGAAAATGTGAATGAAATGCTTTCCCAAGGTACTTACAACACGACCGTAGTCTGGAGTCGAACCCACGATTTTTAGATCTTGAGTCGAATGAATGCCGCAGCCTTTAGGAGATGCTGCTTCACATTTACAAGTTCAACTTTCAGGTGTTCATTATGTGTGAGCACACAGAGTGTCTCTAGATGAAAATGCTTAATAGCGCCTGTTTTTACGTCTTAAAATAAAACAACAAACAGAACTACATTGCCATACTGTATCCACAAATAAATCTGGTCAAAATGACAATGTTAAGCAAACTACTGTGTATGGCAAGAGATCCAAGCTTTGTAGACTATCTCTTTAGGTTCATTCTCTTAATTTGAGTCCGTTCAGTCACACACCAGATCTAGGCGGCATCTAATGCAGACAGATTCAATCAGAGGTGTCCTCAAAAATTTTCATTTTTCAAGCAGGATTTGCGTTTGATTTCGGGTATCGGAAAACTAGCATGTACCCTCAACGACTCTTAGGTCATTGCGTGCTACAGGGACACTGTTTGGACATACATTAGTCACAAAGTCAGAGCAGTGTTTTGAATGCTACAAAGGCAGAGCATATAAGCTCATTCCCGCCCATTCTCTTTGTCAACATAAGAGAGGAAGAAACATAGCGCAGAATGCGAATCAACAGATCTTCAGAGAAAGTTTAACCCGTTAAACAAGTCAGTGTCTCCGCCCCTTACTCATTTACGTGTGCTCGTAAGTGTAGAATTCGCCTTGAGAGATTTTCTTAGATAAATAAAACTGGGATAATATTAGATCTAGGCTGTATTCTATGTTTCTTTGAGCTATAAATTGTGGTTATGACCATCCAGTATTGTCATCTTTTTAATGTAGTTGGGAAAAATCAAATTTAATAATAATAATAATGCATAGCACATTTATAGCGCTCATCCCTGTACATACAGGCTCTGAGCGCTTAAGGCATGTTGTTGCATCAACTGAGGGCTGTAACTGTCTTGCCGAATGCAAAAAGGCAGATCTTCAGAGAAGGTTGAACCCATCAGAGAAGTCAAGATCTCCACCCTTTATTTCATGTTATTCTAATGAGCTGAACCACATCCATCAATTCCTCTGGTTGTTTTTCATCCCCAAGGAAGAAATTATTGTACATTTATGTTTCTCTGGTCTGTTATGCAAAGCTCATGATCTAAGCACGCTAGAGGTCAGAGAAATTCCCCTTTACCTTTATAGGGGGGTAGAGTGTTGCACCTGCAGAACTTAGCTAATAGAGAAACTTTATGGTTTTACTAAAGCAATGTATTTGGTCAGATTGCTGTCATTTTTTCTCTATGGCAGGTGGGGCAAGGGGGAGGAGAAGACGGAGGCCAAAAAGAGAGGTGAGAGCTGGCTCGACGGCTTTGATTTATTTTGAATTTGCATGGTCGGAACATATGTCATGATTTCAGCTTAGAATGCTAAGACGTCACGCTCAGTCTTTACCTCACACTTCGTGCTGACCAGAAGCGCCTAACAGTCAGTGTGTCTCGGGGACTAGAGCCTATAATGCGAGCAGGGTTCTTATCTAAAATATCATATTGTATTTGTGTGAGTTTGGTCTTTGGTTTTCGTCCTTTTGTTCATATTTAATTTCTATTAATCTAATCCACTTGCCTCTAATGCAAACATTATCAGCTGAAAGGCTGTACAAAAATCGTGACCTATTTTCACCGTCGGCCAAAGCGTGGTTCAGACCCTGACTACAGGTGTGGCAAAATTGCATAGTGTAATATATTCAATGCCTTTGACCTATGGCTCGTCAAAAGACCTGCAACCAGACCCTCATCTAGTGATGGGTCGATTCCGTGTACTGTGTGTCTTATAAAAGTGACCGGATTATCGCAGCTTCTTATAAGCGCAACTATTTTCAGGCTTCCGAGGAGATAGAATAAATAAGACTGATTGTACTGAAAATGACCATGCCGTGACTGTCTCAGCCTTCTGGACTACATCCAAAACACGCAAAAAAAAAAAAGGTGAGACATGCTCATAAAAATTCACCTTTTCTGACTCACATCCCACCCCTGCTTTATCCATCATTCACATCGACCTCACAGTTCCACCTCCCTCCACATCCTCAAAGACCGCCATCCTTTTGAATTTTAGTGCGCTTCCGCCCCCGCTAGCGATATTTTATCTTATTAAACATTTATTTTGTTGTACCAAGGCAACAACTGTTAAGTGCATTGACATTGAAAGCGCGTTGGCTTAAACCCAAAGTTTCCATTCATTTGAGCATCGAAGAACTGTGTCTAGGCAAATATTACACTTTGTGAATTCTAACCGTTTTATTGTACAAATGGCCTGTGCAGGGGCGATGATCGTTGGTGAGATTTTATAAGGTGCCCTCTGTCTCGCTTCATAACCATCCCAAAGTGACAGCCAAAAACAATTCCTTTCTCCCACTCCCTTGGTTATTCACAGAAGAAGGTCAGTGAACAAGGAGTGGTACGTCTTGAAATAAAGTCCATCGCGAATCATAATAAAAATCCGGATTGGAAAAGAAGCGAACTGAAATTCAGAATCTAGCGATACATGTCAGTTTGTCATCCGTGGAGACTCCCCTAAAGAAGAAACAGGACATGTTTCAAATTCAATATAGTGTATCTTTAGACTGCACCAAATAACATCTGCCCAAATCAAAAGCATATGCTTTTTCCTTGCTAATTTTTTACTCTTTATATAATCCACATTTTTTCAGGAGAAGCCATCAGTATATTGCACTCCCTCCTCTAGTTATAAATATACGCCCACAACCTTTGCCAGATTATACTATCTGTAACGAATGCTCCAGACTGTGCCTTCAAAGAACTTGCGCCAAGAATACCATAACCATCATTTTTTTTTCTGAATGCACGTAGTGCCCTTTTTTTAATGTGAATAATATACTTTCTTTAAGGGGTGTAGCAGTCAGTTCGAGTTACCTACGGTCAACTTACGGTGGGATGTCATGATTATTTTTTTTCTAGCCAGCACGTAATAGGAGTCTGAGCTGTGTAGACACAAAAAATTATATAATTGTGCATAATAATACTTCTTTTCTGAAATGGCCGGTAACACATGTAAACAGCCTAAAACCCTAATGAAATCATAATTGCTTTCTGTATCATACAGCAAAGTGATCAAGGAAAGAAGGAAGAAATCCGTTCGCCTAAACAGGACATGAAATAATAAATATTAGCCTACTGAAGAAGCTGATGTCAGCCTCAAATGTAAAGGAAAATGGAATCTCATAGCTATCTTCTTCCTCAGATTTCACAGGATAATGTTACAGGAAGGTAACTAGCTGACCTAGATGTCACCATCACGTTTCTGATAGAATAGTCGTCACTAGTCAGGTGTTTACAAACGTGTGACCTCCCAGCCTCCTTCATCACGAAACACTGTAAGTATCTCTAACATAGCAGGGACGACACCCATTCTTTGAAGGGGTATGCTATACCTGAACATCAAATTCTTATACATGGCATAGATATAGGCCTACTGATGAAAGACAACAAAGTTGGCATGATCTATGAGTCATGAACTTTGCTTGACCAGGGGAAGCAGCCCATCCTTTGTTTCAGCAAATTCAAAACAACAACATGCGCTTACTCAAAGCTTCACAGAGAAAAGTTGGTTTTCAAAAATATAAGCTTCTGTAATAATATAACGGAGGCCGCATGCACCTCGGCTATAACGAAAATGGTGGTATATATCAGATTTCGTGGGGGTAAGTGCTTTTGTAATAGGCATTACCCAAACGTGCCCTCTTAGCCAGATTATGAATGGTTGTCTGATCATGTTAAAACCTCAGCTGTTATAGGTGATTTATTATCATTGTGGAAGATGTTAAAACTCGATGCGGATTTTTTTTTTAAACTTAAAAAAAAAAATGCGGATTTCAAGTACAAAGGTGAAAACATTTGTTGACAATGACTTCATCATACACTAAAAAAAAAACCCGCTCCCTTTCGGTTTCAGCGAGATACCCGGATATGTCTGCTGTAGCCAACTGTCAGCCAAATGCTCCAAACGGATTCATACGGACAGGGAACTATCTCTTGGCTATAGTGAAATAACACATAGCCTAGAGGTACCAAATAGTGTCAGATAAAGTTTCCATGAAGCTTTCGTTGATACCGCTCCAGGATTCGGGAGCAGAACTTGATTTGCCTGTAAATCATTTTCTCCGTAATCTTTAACAGGTTCCACCATCACTAAGTCTTCGAAATAGTTTGCAGCATTCAATGACTTGTTAAAATGCTGTATGAAACGCATGTTCTCCGACCTACGACTCGGAACAACGAAAAGTCAGACAAACTAACCAGTATCCTTAACGACAAGTACTTCGTACAGAAGGCAACACACAAAGTTTACAAAATTAGGAAAGAATGCAAACTAATTTATGGTCTGGCTTACAACTTTAAAGCCCAGTCTGTCCAAATAGACAAATTTTGAAATGTCCTCCTGGCATATTTATGATAACGCCCTATTTTCATTTAATTAAAAGTCTGTAACCTTAATAAAAAATCTTAGATAGCACGCATGGAAAATGTTTAAAGAAATTGCAGTTTTCAGTGACCTTTACCTAGTACATAAATTTTATGAAGATTGTTGAAGTTACCCAGAGGTTGAGAGACGAGGGAGCCAACAATACAGTCCATTTTCCTATCTCTGCTCCCATGCAAACAAGAAACGGCGCTGTATGCATTCTTCCAATCCTTTGTGAAAGCCTCCATTGTTTTTATTACAAAAATGCACTTGGTCTATGAGTTTGCATTTTGTGTACCGGCTGGCATGTCAGCTGCTAAGGAAATATATTGATCAAAGTTCATGTGGAATCTTAAGTGAGGCCTGTCATGTAATGTCAAATTCACTTTTGATGAATTTCAAGCTGTGAAATATGAATACAAGTGTCATCCATTCTGCACAAAGAACGTATGCGTGTATTTTACATGATGAATTAGTTCAGTCGAGGAGGATTNGGGGGGGGGGGGGAAGAGAGCTGGGATGATGGGCATGTGGAATCATGCTCATGGGTGGCTGCCGAAGAAAAGGCAACTTCACCTACAAATTATGAATTTGTCATGCGAGAACTTGCTGACGCAAAGACTTTATTAGCGGCCCCTTCGCCTCTCAGGCATACACAACACTCTTTATTATAGATTTCCCACTCATCTGAAAGTATTCAATGATATCGACGTGGATAAATTTGAATAGGCACTGCGTAGGCCACTTGTGTAGAAAGAACGTTGTTTGATTTACGTGAGCGTGGAATCATGAAATAGTATTCTTTCTTTACCTTTAAATGCTCCCTTCCGGAGTTCTGTATGACTTAGAACACTCACTTTGAATCTCAAGAAATTGGTAATTTACACTAGTTGATTACCTTTTGGCAACTAGTTTGTATGGTACAATACTAGTAAAGACCTGTCTTTAGGTGATAGAACAGCAAAGAAAAGGGGAGGGAAAGGGTGGCTAGAGGGATGTAAACACGCAACTTAACCCATTGTATGCACGCTGGAATTCTTTGGTAATCGCTAGCAAGGTTAAAAAAGCATTCCGGCGTTGAAGATTCAGCTTGATGATATTAACTTGCACAGCCTGCAAGAAGGTAGAGTGACCGTCTGTGACTTGACATTAAACAGGTTAGCAAATGGCGTAGAATGTTGATCTTGGCCTCTGTAACTGAGATGCTGTTCCTTAACATTCGCAGTTGGGATCTATTCTTAAAATCAAACAGTAATTGAATTTGGATAGGTAGAAACGGGGGTTCACTGTTATTATAAGAGAATCCGTTAACTTGGGATAAGAAAAAAAGAAAAAACATTACGGCAAAGATGTGCAGTTGTAAT
>JAWQUT010000157.1:344340-358017 GCA_033807755.1 Ellobium chinense
ATAGACTATATTGAATTCGCCATTTAAAAAAAATGGAGGTCGGAAGAACAAACTGTAGATTTTCCTTTTATTTCATGTGAGTATATACGTGCCATGTCGTGATCAAAAAGCTTAGGTTGTCAAGAATAACATTCCTCCATCTAAACTATGTGTTTGGATTTTAAGAAAAAATCTTTTTTTGGTTTTATGATATTACTGACATAACGGCAGGTCTCTTCAATCGCAGCATAATAGATTCATAGAATGCATGACAGCTTAAATAAATAATAGCTATTATATCCAAAGTTAACATTTTCCAACTTTCATCCTTGATGGAAAAGCGAAAAAAGTTCGCTGACGTCACCTTGGGGGATTCCTATTTTTTGTTTGTTTTCTGTCATTCCTCTGATATGTCACGCCAGACAGACACGATTCTTTACACTGGGGTAAGAATATCGTCTACAGCAAAGAAATCTCTTTGTCCTGAACGGGGCACGCAGGATGTGTCATTTCTGAAAGGGAGGAACGGGGCCCAGAAGTTGGAGGGAGGGGCCGAGGCAACATGGGTTACCTTTTATCTTTGATCTACAGCATTGTGCTCTAACAAAGGACAAGGGGGAGCCAGGAAGGGCCCGGGAGGACAGGGGGAATAGAGCAGAGATAGGAGATCTTCTTTTCTTTTTTACTTATCATAACACTCCCAGCCCTTCTTACCCACCTACTTTTTCTTTTCTCCTGTTGAAGTTGAGACACACCTCTCACCTTACCAAGCTATAGCTTAAGAAAAGTTCTGTTCTGAGGCGCAGTTATCATTGAAATTTTCCTTTTCATGAGAACTTCTATGGGCGTATCGTTCTAATTTTAGCACGAATTGCAAATCCAGGGATACTCGTATTCGAAATACAATGTACATTACTATCGTGGTTTAGTCAAGATCATCCCTTTGCAGATTCGGGGAAATTTAACGGTAGGCGACTGTTCCGTCCACTCATTCGTTTGTAGCACCCACGTTTGGAGTAAGGACGGAAACGGATTTATCAGAAATATGCGCTGTTATTAATTCTACATATACAAGGATGTATATTTTTAAGAATGCGTGGGTTTTGTAAGACTTCTCATATCAGCCTACTTAAAGCAATTCACAAAACCTGTTTGTCAAGTTAGGCGAGAGCAGCAGTAATATTCATTGTATGTTTTTCTAGTAACATAAAACAGAACGCAAGATACCTTCAGGTTAAAACACGCCAATAGGCTGTGCTGTTCTTTCTTTAAATTTGCAGAACCAAGAGGTGCAAGGTTTGTATGGCCAGTTTTGAATATTAATTATACTTTTATTCTGAAGTCTTTGATGCTATACACAAGAAGGCATTTGCATTTAGGATTTTTTGGGGGGAAGAAATGATAAAACCAATCATCTAGACTAGACTTAGGAGACTTTCTTTCCCAGCACTTGAACTAGTTTGTAGCATATTCTGCCAGCAAAGAGCAGACGGTTGTCATAAAATGTGAGTAGAGTTTGATTTAGGCCTTCATGTGATTGGTGACACAAGGTATGGTTGGTATTTTAGCAGATGTTCTCAAGCTGATTTTGAAGAAGGTTGTTCACGTTTTAAAGTGTTACTTATGCCAACGCGACTTGTATTGGTGCTGATCCTATAAATCCAATAGTGCGGAGATGAAAAGTGTCATTATTGTTTGAAAATGGATTAAGTAATTTTTCATATTTTTTTTTTTTTTTGAGGACGCAGGGGAAACATTTTTATGGTGCCAAATGTGGATACTTTTTAAGTTCCTTGGTGTTGTCTACCTTATGGCTCTTACTTAAATTTTTGTCTCATATCTATATATTTTTTTCATCATTTCCAATGAAAGACTTAAGAACTTTTCATTTAAAATTTGGGCTACGAGAATTTCGAATGCACATTTAAAGACTGAAATGATAAGTTGTTTTATTTCTGTGCCATTTCTTTCTTGCATTGTTCCATCTTTCCACAGTATACAATTCTTATAATAATATGATGATTTTGACATCCTTTTTATATTTCTTTTTCTTTTAAGGGGGACAGATGGGGTGTAGTTTATAGGTACGTTTTGGCTATTTTATTAAATCTGACCTCGCATCACAGATTCAGTCTTAGCATCGGAGGCAGTTTGTTGCATAAGCAGCGTGGCCTAATGGTTACGGCGTTGGACTCAAGATCTAAAGGTCGTGAGTTCGATTCCTGACCACGGTCATGTTGTAAGTGCCTTGGGAAAGCATTTCATTCTCATTTTCCTCAGTCCACCCGTCTGTAAAATGGGTACCTGGCTATAGGCAGTGGAAGATATTGTCAGAATGCTAGTGATCAGCGCCTATAAATGGCAGCGGCACTGTATGCTCCCCAGGGAGTCGAGAAAGTCATAGAGTGATCAGGCCTGCTGGGGTAATGATAGTGTGAAGTCGCGTGAGCGGGCATTAGCCTGGATACGAGACTTATAAACCGCATTATTATTATTATTATAATATAGACTTAAACTATCAGAGGTAATTTTTAGGCTGTCATAGCAGGACTAATGTATATGACGGTGCCGCGTGTGCTTAATAAAACGGATTGTAATACAGTGTATATGGTATTCTATCACTTTGAAGCCTACATCCGCTCGTCATAAGTTGTGCAGTAAAAAAAGTATGACAATCGGAGTTTAACATCCGCTTAGGCCAATGAATACAGTGGAATCTCGATATTAAGTACTCATTTAACAAGTGTGTCTTGTTTTGCTTTAATTTCATATGCAAGGATTTAATCTCATTCTGTATTTTCATTATTCAGGTAGACTTAGATTGTAAGTGTTATCAATAATAGGTGTAATTTTTCCATGCATCAAGAAAATAGTTATAATCGAGGATTTACAGTCCATGCATAGCACTACACTTCATCAAGAAGGAACAGAAATATTTGGGTTATCTCCTTTACATCTCTGTATCTCCTTTACTATGAAACAGAGCCTGGTGTTTTAGGGCGTTTTTTTTTAACAACAATATGAAAAAAAGTAATAGAATGCAGATATGACCCTTGTTTCAGTATTATTATAGAACATTCACATTGACAGCTGATGATGTCGAAGAGGGTGCTATTATCACCTGTCATTCATTTTATGACAAAGTCTCAAATGGAAAAAAATACAGGGCTGTAATGTGTCAATTACAGACTGTTTTTATAGCCCTTTTCTGACGTGTAACCTTACGATAATCGGTCCGAATGCTCGTGGCAAGTGAAATGTCACTTCTTGACTAAAAACAGATCAGCTCATATCGACGAGTACGACAGTTTATCGTGACTTCTACCATTAAAATTTGTCATCATTGTTTATGTATAACCTTAAGATAATCAAGTCTGAATGTCCCTTGCGAGTCAGGCATCATTTCGTGACTAAAGACAAATCCAACTTAAATCGACGAAGCCGACAAAACTTTCCATCGTGACTTTTCTCATGAAAATGTGTAATATATACTCTGTCATACTCTTTCAAATTGATAAGGATTGTCGTCATGGTATATCCTCTAATCTCGTGTTCGACTTAATGCACTGCACACAGATCCTGCCGATTCTGTAAACTAAAACCGAATCTCAGTAACACTATATGAGGTAGACTATCAACAAAAGTAATGAATTAATGGTCATCGTGTTTCTCTGTGGGATTCTTGTTGCTCTGTTCGTGATACGCCCTGTGACATGAGACTTTGCCAAGATAATAATATGGGTTACGTCGTTCATAGCATATCAACAAACTTGGCCGGTCTTGCAGGTAGTCAAAATGAGGCTTAAGTAGCTTTTTGGCTAAATGAAGTTATACGTACGACATAGAAGCTTAATATGTGTACCTATATGCAAAAAAATGACATAGCACTATTCTGGCCTGAGATGTGACATGTTGACATTTGAAGTGGCAAGACATTATCCTATGCAATGGGGAAAATTTCTGAGAAAATCGGGATTTACGAACAATTTAATGCCAGACAATTCACCTAATGTGTCTCATAAAAACCCAAAATGTTCCACACTTACTGACAATTTGCCCCAAAACAAATGTTTCCATGGATAGAAATAAATTTTTTCACGTTTTTTTTGTATAACAACAATAATAGCAACAACAAGAAAATAAATAATTACTGGATAGTTCTAAACACATTCAGAGAATGACATCTCAATTCCTTGTCCAGCGACATTAAAAAAAGACGACATACAGTATTCCATAGCCGGCAGGATGGTCGAGACTTGGAGCGTTTGTCTCTACTTAGTACGAAAGGTCCTGGGTTCAATCCCTGCACCTTGTAAATTTTTTGTTCCTTGCGTATTTGTTGCTATCTTTATAAGATACTCATTGCCGGTTGACTATGAGACAAAGCTATGGGGAAACTGCACAGATTTGCAACTGACCATCCAGATCATGGCTTATAACGATCTGATAGCATGACCAGAGAACGCAGCAGAAGAAGAAGAAGATAAGGTACCCTTTTTCGACGACCTGAAAGGAGCTATTGCTGCGTATCTGATATAGCCGAGATGAAATGTTTAAACATGAACAATATCTCCTACCTCATAATAAATTATTATCATAAACTTCCAAAATGATGTAAAATCGCCACTTGTTGACAGTTTTCACTAATACCTGTAGTGCTGTCACCAAGGCATTTTATCCAGTAAATGAAATGAAAAATTAAAATACTCCGATGTTATTGTGTTAATAAAGTTATGAATGTTAAATCAGATCTTAAGGTTGTTTAACCTTCAAAACAAGCCAAACATGGAAGTATGCATTACAGATTTAGTCCAAGAACCCTGTAATATGTTTCAATGCACAAGATACAAGCAAATTTATTTTGCTCAGCAAATTATAAAACCCTATGAGCATCCAAAATAACATTAATGTAATAAAGAATTAACACAAGGCACCAACAACATCATGTGTTATAATTGGCGAATGTAGAATACCATACATAAATATCAGATGTGCAAAGAAATGAGAGCACTACAGTCCCAGATAGATATATCTGATTTGACGTTTGTCATGACAATAAAGTAATGTTAATTTATTGACTGTTTCCAGCAATTCTTCATCTTTTACTAAAATAAGCTATAAGAATCTTATCTGGGGCATGTTTGGATTTTTGTCATATTTCCTTAGCAATAAATTATCTATTTCATTTGAGAAATTTTGACAGCATAATAATTCAGCCAATAAAATTCATCCAGGCTTCAAATCTATTTAGGTTTTTAACTTTTGAAGATAAATAAATTACCTCATAAACTTTACCCTGCACAAAAGCTAACTTCAGCCTTCCAGTGATGAGCAAGGGACTACATATAAACGTGATCACTTTGTGACATTTATGTGATTAACAAGTAAGACCCTAAACGCAAACTGGAGATCACGTAGAGACGCCACAGGGGTACTCGCACTCTTTTTATCGCGCTTTTCAAGTTGTTGGAAATCGTTGAAGCGAAACTCTCACGCTTTCATAGGCCCAGGTATTCGAATAGCTGGGTTAGAATGCCCTTTTCAAAGACTCACAAACAAAAATCCAGAGATATACCATTTCACAGCACGTAGTCACGACTGCGTATAATTATTACAAAGTCATCTTAATTCCGCAAATGTTTACTTACTAAAACCTGTAATTTCATCCTTGGTCAAAGCTCAAGAAATTCGATTCATCTTATCAATCTTTGAAATTTTACCTTTGGACATCATCGAAATTAGACTGATTGGATTACCGTATATTTTAGACCTGAAATGTAAGATCTGTATTTCTATATATAGACGTTCTATTCTGTTATCTAGAGCGAACGCAAAAATACATGAATGTAACTGTAGAGTAAGCCTACTCTTTAGTGGTCCTAGAATCTACAGATACTGTGAAAACTAAGAATCTTTGCTAATTGCGATGTTTTTCTCCTTTCCAAACTGAACCGGCTGGCGATCCTTGTCGGCTGATTGTGATATGTAAATACTGTATATCCAAAGAGATGTCCAGTTAAATCTTGTAATAGAATATCTAAGGTTAGACAGAATGGCTGTCGTTTTAGAACATAGCAATAGGCTTTTAATCGACTGATAATGTGAAAAGAAGCAATTCTAGCAGAATGCCACGTCAATTAAACTAATTTGTGAGAAGCTTTGACTAAAGAGCAATTAGTTTTGATTGTTTCTAAAATGGCTGAATTTCTTCATTATAAAAGAAACTGGTTGCCTCAGAGTCAAAGCGTTTCAGAAAGTACCGTCACGAACGTGGCACTCAGCTAGAACTGCTAAATAGAAACATCTTTTATAATGGTAGTTTTTACTCTGCTTTCCTAAATGAATCACAGGGAGAGCGTTTAAGTCACATACCCATAATCTCAGCTATATGCTGCTTGCTCTCTCATATAAGTTCCTAGCAAACCCTAGAGTCTGTTTTAGAATAGCCTTCAACCATTTTGACACAACCCTCATCGGAACTTTGCCTAAAACTGCACAAATTTTTTTTCATTATAAAGTTTTAAATATATCCTTATTTTTTGGTGTTTAAAAAAACCAAAACAGCTCGTCCTGTAGGAGGCATTTTGATCTAGGAACAATTTACAGGAGTAGATTTTTTCCATCCAAGTTTTGAACGTGTCATTACAATATGGCGTCTCCCAGGAGAGATTTCGAACTTCAAAAAAAAAAAAAATCTAAATGACGTAGTCATGATAAGACAAAACAAAACAAAAAAAAACGTAAGAGGGGCTAATATCTACTGTCTGTTACATAAGTTATCCTGCTAACATTTGTCTTTCAATTCTATAGTATTAAATGGCGGTATTGGTGTCCACAACGAAAACATGGTTGGAAGGGAGGAGGGCAGAGGCTTTCAAAATGTGATTACAATACGATGTAAGAGCCTACGAAATAATATTTTATGGGACATTTAAAATTGCAGCGTTATAACCTGTTTAACAATCAGGAAAGTTATTGCTGAGCAGGAAAATTTTATTTCGGTGCAGAAAATATGGATCCTATCGAGTTTTCACGGTGCAGTAGATGACAAAAACAAACATGTTAGACATGCACGGGTCCTTGAAATGATGGCCCTGAAACCAGTAAAAGAATTGGGTCAGATTACACAGAGTAATGAAACAGCACAATAGAAAAAAATATGCTTGCTGACTTCATCTAGAAAGTTTTTAAATATGACTGAACTCAATAAACCCGAAATTTTGTCGCGACCCCGATCAATAAACAAAGCGATACAAATTCGCCGAAATGAGCATTTCAAAAGAACCGGTGGTGTTATGCTAGCTTAAATAATGGGATAGCAGTTGACCTTTTTAATCTATTATAAATATTAGCCCAGCCTCGTTTAGGCTTAAAAAATCTACAGCCACGACGGAACCCAGCTAAGAAAAAGCCTAATGGTTACGGTGTTGGATTCAAAATCTTAAGGTCGTGGGTTCGATTCCAGCCACAGTCATGTTGTAAATGCCTTGGAAAAGATTTCATTCACAATTTTTTTCAGTTCACTCGTCTATAAAATGGATATGTAGCCATAGGAAGTGAAAGTTATTGTCAGAATGGTAGTGATCAGAGCCTGTAAATGGCAGCATCACCGTATGCTTCCCAGGGGAGTTGAGAATGTCTTAGAATGATCAGGTCTATTGGGGTAAAAATATTGTGAAGTCGCGTGAGCGGACATAAACCTGGATATGAGACTTATAAACTGCATTACAAGTATTATTTTTGAATATCATTTTCTTCTTCTTCTTCTTCTTATCATTATTATCAATATTATTGTTATTATTATTATCATTATTATTATTATTATTATTATTATTATTAACATTATTATGAAATGTTTTTACAATGTCCAGAGTAACGAGGCGTCATGTCCAGTCAACATGGGAAGAACGTGGCAGTGATCATCATTTCCGTCCTCCTTTATGTAAATACTGTAAGGATTGCGCAGGCGCTGTCCTCTGATCCAGGTTAGTAAGTGATCTAATGTTTAGCATAATATATTCCTTAAACGGTTTTAAGTGAAATCGGTGTATGTTTCAGAAAATCCCCCTTTTTCTCTCTCTGAAGATTCCAAATTAGATTCTCAAGTTCAGAAATCGGCAGAAGATCTTGAACGATCTCTCTGGCCTCTGGCCTGCACATCTTGTGGTTCCTTTAATTTTATTATTTTTTCGATGTCTGTACACATAGATCCCGTCTAGTTCTTACCACCTTAGTTCCCATGATGTCCCTTATATCTAGCTGTGGGAATTTTTTTTATAGCCCTTAGGAGTTTATTTTGTTTATTTAATTTAAAATAATATTATTTTCCAACTGCAGGTTTTTCGTGAATGCAAAAAAAAAAAAAGGCAAAGAAAAAAATAGCCTTTTCTTCCTAGTGGAAAAAAGCAACAAAAGAAAAAATAAGACAAGCACTATTATTCCCGAGTAATACTTTGCAGAAATTTTGTAGATGGCTAGTTTACCATCCTTTAGAATGTTACCGTAAATTAATATTAAAACGTCTAGTATTTGAAATGTTAAAGCAACTCCATCTAAATCATGACAGTGGCTACGGTAACGATTGGATGGCACAGCTTTAAAAAATCTTCGGCTTTGATATAGATGGAATAGACATTTGTGCATTGTTTTCTTTTAGAATCAAACTTCAAGATATGATAAAACATCTGTAGAAATCATAACAATACTGTGCACTGCAGACGCCATAAAAATAATTGAGTGTTCAGATATATTATAAATACACTTTCGATTTTTATCAATGTTTAAGCCTTGGTATATCACTATTAAATCGTTGCTAATCTTTTCGAAGTGACATTCGTTCTCCCCTTTCACTTCTTTTTGGTTGATTGACTTTATACCTAGGATTGTTGGAAAAGATCCCGCTCAGACTAAGATCCCGCTTTTCTCGTCTCCCGAGCAACGAGATTTTAGCCAGAGATACCTATGTAATACTCAAGGTTACAAACGCGCAAATCTTTTTGCGACATAAAGCTCTCTATTGCCGACTGCTGTCACCCAAGCCCTAATTTTCGTTGACTATCCCCACTGACCAGTATTGAAGATAAGCATCGGAACTAAAACTAAATACATTACTTTAAATAGCCCATGACGAGTATATTTGTTTGCTGTGCCTCTTCGTTTGACCCATTCCTATGAAAACCGAGTTAGGGCTTCAGGCGATTTCCAGAGAACACAAGTTAGTGCATCAGCAGGCCCTACTTCTTTTCAACTCCTGGTCCCAAATAATGTTGCTCTAATTTAATTTAACATGGCCAGAGAAGTGACAAATACATTAAAAGATGCCATAGCTAAGGTCATTAGGCCTCTAGAAGTGGAAGAGAGAATAAAATGACTTGAAAATTTTATCAGGCTTAGCAGTACGTCCAGCTTAGGTGATATCAGTAGCAAAGCGCGTGTGTGACCTCGAATAACAAGATATTGTTTTCTGCTTCCCGAACCAGGCGTGATCTGCCGACAACAATGCGCAGCCCAGCTTGCCTTCTACGAACGTTTCGTTTTATCACAAGCCTTCTTAGACAACTTTAACAGTATGTGTTTAGGTCGATGTCCCCCAGGTGAGTCTAACCTCCAGTCAACAGCAACAGAAGCAACAATGCTGATAGAATAGAAGCTAGAAAATGTTGAAATAAAGCGGACGATGCTATTAAGAGGCATGATAGTGTTTGGGGCTCTTAACATAAAAATTATCGTATATACATTTTGAGAGGCTCAATGTATGTATGGATGGATGGATGGATGGATGGATGGATGGATGGATGGATGGATGGATGGATGGATGGATGAATGAATGGATGGATGGATGGATGGATGGATGGACGGACGGACCGACTAATAAACGGATGAAATTTATAATCACTTTTCATCACGTACAGTAATTACTACTACAACGACGACCCCGAAGCCTACCACCACGACAACACCAACAACTACAACAACAACAACAACAACTACAACAACTAGGACAACAACAACTCCAAAAGTTGTAATTTCTCGAAGTCCAGGTAAGAAACAATTATTTATGGTGCTCTGCTTTGATTTAATTCACATGTATTTTAGGTTTCAAACCCCCNNNNCCCCCCCCCCCCTTTTTTTTTTTGAACATTGAATTTTTGGAAAAACTCTTTGGAGACCTGCACATTGCTAAAATCTTCCAAGTGTCTTGCTCCTGGCTGTAAGTAACTGGGAGCAAGTTTGATTTTTCTGACTGCATGTTGAAAATTTGAGACGGCCGCCGCAGAGTGCAAACTTTTTGTGGGATGTATGTGATGTCATGCTTAATGTTCTAAACTGATCATGTTTAATCCAGACAAATACAAAATATGGCTGGTATGAAAAGAATAAAATATTTTACCCTCCTTCCTTAAGATGCAAGTGTACTCACAGAATGACAAAATCCACAGAATATGTGCAAAATTTTAAAGAGCTTACGCTTTGATGAACGGATCTCTTGCCATCGTAAGAATTAATTAACTCTTTATGTTGTATGCAACTAAGAGTGCATTCAGCACCGATGCACCAATGCACCAATGCAATTCTTACATTGGTAAGAGATCCCATCGTTAATGCGCAAGCTCTCAATTAAAACCATAGTGTGAGTCACAAAATCTATACCCCACTTGCGACCTTATCAGTTACTATTAGAGGCCGTATTCACCTAGTCTAACTTTGCATGCTGACGGTGAAAACTGGAAACCTCTAAAACATTAATGGTGTTTCCCGTACTTCCCGCCTCAAGACTCGAAAATTTTTGTTCAGTCAATGTCACAAGGACTTATGAACATTCAACAGTGGTGTTCAAATAATAAATAATGAGTGTTACAAAGAGTGAGGCAGCGTGGCCTAAAGGTTGCGAGGTTGAACTCAAGATTTAAAGGTCGTGGGTTCGAGTCCCGATGGGAAAGCATTTCATTCATATTTTCCTCAGGCCATAGACAGTGGGAAATATTGTCAGAATGCTAGTGATTAGCGCTTGTAAATGGCAGAGGAATTGTATGCTCCCCAGGGAGTTGAGAAATTCCTGAAGTGATCAGGCCGGGTGGGGTAATAATAATGTGAAATCGCGTGAGCGGGAATCCGTCTGGATGCGAGATTTATAATTATTACAACAGCCTAAAGTAAGAAGAATATTGGACCACACTAAAAACCGCTGGAATCAAAAAAAAATCGTTTGCTAGATTTTTCAGCGGTTTTAGACTTTAGTGGAAGTGACGAAAAATAGGCAAAAAAATCTACCATGATGTAACATTCAGAACTACTCTTTATTGTCATTCAAAAACAAGGAAATATGGGTTTCTAATTTTAAAAAACATAAATTGGAATCGCATACTAGATGCCTACTAAAATGAAAATGAGACTTCATGCATTTTGTGCCCACATCTTGGGAAAATCACTGTTCGCGTCCTTGGCAACCAGGTTGAATAAAAAAGGCGAATGGCAAGATTTGAAAAATGACTATTGTTACTTTCGTTGAATTTCTATTCTATTGCTTTGTCACCAAGCAAAATAAGCTCTAAAGATAATTATGGTGCTCTTTTATTAAAAAGTTAATGTCATTGTATTCATATTGGAAGGCAGTGTAGCTATGTGGCTTCTGAGTGTATACTCGGAAGGTGAAGACTGTCAAGTCTAAGTGTTTTCGACTCGCGGGTCAGGCGATTTACGTTGTGATTTCCTAGGAAAACACGCTTTACTACCTTTTCCCCACACGACTCAGAAGTGAATGAGTACCTGGCTCTAGAGCTGGGAAGGGGTGNGGGGGGGGGGGGGGGGGGGAGAGGGGAAGAGCCAGGGCCTGCATGGTGGGGGAGCAACAATAACTTTGTTGTAATATTAGGCATTTTCAGATATGATGTGTACTGTTCTATGTGTTTGAATTATGAATGCGATGTATAATACTGTATGATACTGTAAGCTATTTATAAATAAAAGTCGTATTTTCATTTTCTTTGTTTTCATTTTTATGTAGGTTGTGGCATTCGCGCGAGCGATTACTATGATATCCTACAACGATTCAAAATCATAGGTGGTCAACCGGCCGAGGACTGCGAGTATCCATGGATGGTGGNAGTAATGAAAATATGACCGCAGTCTGATAAAACTTACAACCATCTGTAGTCTTTGTTTCTACTTTATGATGGCCAGCACCTTATTCTCACAGTGCAGTACAGTACATAGTTTGAGACCTGTTTCTTACTGAGCTGTGACGTAGTACTATGAACAGCATGGCCGAATGATTTCGGCGTTGGACGAGATCTAAATAAAGGTCATGGGTTCGAGTCCCCCGAGTATGACCATGTTGTATCAGCCTTAGGAAAGCACTTTATTCACATTTTCGTCACCCCTCTCTAATTGTAAAATCCGTCTGTGAAATGGATACCTGGTTATGGGCAATGGAAGCTATTGTCAGAATGTTTGTGATTAGCTGGTAAATCGCTTGATACTGTATGCTCCCCAGAATGTGGAGAAAATCCTATAGTGAACAGGCCTGTTGGGGTCAGGTCGCCTGAAAGGGCATTAACGTCTGGAAATGAGACTTACCACATTACTATTCTTATTATCATTATCTTTGTTATTATTGTTATATTACTAACATTTATTATTATTAATATTTGTACTATAATTATTATCATTATTATTTTGTTGTTGTTATTATTATTATTACTATTTCTTGGTTCCCTGAAGGAGGACCCCTGTCCAAAAATTTGGAACATTTTATTAACTTTTTTTTTTCATGTTACAGTGTGAGAGTTTCTTTCATTTTGAAAATGATGATGCGAAAGTTATAATTCTTTTTTCATTCTATTGATAAAGGCCTTAGAGCCGAAACGTTTAGAAATAATTTTCGGTCTTATTTATTATCTAAATTTTTAATAAATTCCCTGAATTAAGGTTGAGCTTTTAATTTTTCTCAGTTGTAAATGATGAAGATGATGAAGATGATGATGATGATGATGATGAAATTTTACAATTCATCCTTATCACTTCCCAGAATCACAAACGTGGTTTCACAACCTTGGCAGATTCGAGTCCGGATCGGCTCATCTTCCCTCCTTCGTTCCAGCGTCTACACGGTGACACAATTTAAAATGCATCCCAGATACGGAGAACCCTATTCAAGTAAGAGAATTCGGGTTTCTGACACCTATTATTGGGCCAAAGCACTGACTGGGTACAATTCTAGTAATCTGCTCTGGTGCATAAAATCTCCCTCTTTGGGCGTAAGGGGGGGGGGGNGGGGGGGGGGGGGGGAGGGAGGGGGGCTGCCTGCTAGCCAATGCCAGGGTGTAGAAATATGTAAAAAAAAAAGACGTATGAACTAGATAAAAACTAGATAAAACATTCAATTTTTAAGCTTCAGGTACAGTTTGAGGCCTATAAATATCAGAATAAAATGTGATAGGACTATGTATTAGCACTCGGTCATAACTAGTCTATGAAAACATTGGGCAAGAGGAAGGGATTCAATCTCCATGGGACAGAAAAATCCGTGATGACAGTAGAACTATTTTCATTTATGAGACCAATAAAAGAAAACGACAATAGGAGCCCATAACCTGCTCAGTGCTTGTGAGGGAGGAACGAGCATCATGTGTGGTCATTTGGAAATGTACCCAAGACTTTAGAAGTTACTTCCCCTTATACTGTGCTTTCACTCAGTGA
>JAWQUT010000157.1:365719-380203 GCA_033807755.1 Ellobium chinense
TGTGTGTGTGTGTGTGTGTGTGTGTGTGTGTGTGTGTGTGTGTGTGTGTGTGTGTGTTTATTTGAAACTGAACGGCGTCGATGTCAGTGTGGACTGGATTGATAGTAAACAAGTGTTCTTTATTTTTTGTAGAAATCCTCCATTGGCACAAATTTTGAATAAACTTTCAAGCCATGAGAAAATGTCATTGGTTTATTTGGGGTTTGAGAGAAGGGGATGTGGAAATATTGAGTCCTTGAATATGTATGGTCTCATTTACTTTTTTAAACAATCGCATTAATAACATACAAAATGTCGCTTTGTTTCATCTAAAGCAATTTGTGGTTTCGAGACGTTTAAAACTGAAACTTGATTTGAAAAATAGTTTTCTTAAAAATTATATTTTGACATTCATTTGCGATCTACCTTATTACTTATCGATAGATTTCGCTAAAAATTTGCACAATAATACAGCTGTACTCCAAAGTATAACAAAGTGTTACAGAAAAGAAAATAGTCATCTCACTTCATACATGTTTTTCTAGAAATCAGAGACTTTGGGATGAATTTTTTTAAAACAGTGTAGTGTCACTATAATATTTATTTGCAAAATTTGAAAAAAACCACAACCTCTTGATGTATGTCTATTTTAGTCTCTATAAAATGGAACATATTAATTAATTACTAAGAAAATATATATATTTATGCAGACTGAAAAAAAAAGTGAGGGAGGAGATCGAAGTTAAAAATATATAATTTTACTTAATTCAAACTTCAAAACGATGGTGTTTTCCAAGGCAATTTTAGTTTTTAAATTTTTTTACACTTTTTTCCCTGTAATTTGATATTATGTATATGGGTAATCTAGTTGTAAATAATAAAACGACCTATCTTTGAAACTCAAAAAAAAAATACCTCAGTTAAACAGTTCAGAGATTTTGTTTTGGGGTGGAAACTCACAAAAACGAAGGGCCCTCTACGCTTTGTGTGAATGTAAGACAAAGGAAATCAAGTGAAGAAGCACTGACTTTGGGTTGAGTATTAGACCGATTAACATTCATGCTCACATAATATGTTATTATTTCAATAAAGATTTGATTCACGATATGTATTTTTGTCACTTTGTTTTATTTGCTTTGCACGAGATTACAACATCAACACAGCAGAAGAGAAAACAAATGATTGAACATCAAATTGCAGAAATATTTTCACAATAACCTTAAAGGTTCTAGCCGTAATTTTCATTTTAAAATATTGCTACAAAACCAAGTTAATACATTAAGCCTCCAAATCTGCAGTTATCATCTAAGAACAAAACCAGCATGCAAAGAAATTGTTGAAATTCAGAATACCTGAATGTAGGTGACATACAAGTTCATATTTAAAACTCAGGGGCAGTGAGAAATCTAGGAGTTTTGTTGTTTTTTTATTCTGACTTTCCGATGATAACTGACGTTACCAAAACTTATCAAGCTGCTCATTCCGGGAAATACTGGTAAACTACAAAACTTGATAGAACGAAGACCGACAGAAAAAAAACCACAACTGTATTACTGTAACTCGTTGCTGCTTGGACAGCGAGACCAACATCACAATCAAAATCCTCAGTAAATACTCTACCTATTTTTGGTTTTAGATCAATCCAGTGATGAATAGACTTCTAGATCTTGTATTTCACTTTTAATTGTTTATGGGGACAGGCCTCAGAATAGCTTTAGAAACCAGTGAAGATATGCCAGCCATTGAGAACCATAAGATCAGCTGATATCAAACATGTTGAAACACTCAGTCCAGACAATCTCTAGGCTGAGGGGTTTTCTCAGTCGGTAGTCCTAATACTGTGAAACAGCGTCAGTGTGCATAATCCTTGCGTTAGTTAACGTATCGCGTTAACTGCAGCAAACACTATAAATAGACAGTTCGCGGTGGAAAGTATTATACCTAACGCGGAGGGATAGGTCAAAATTTTGCACTTTTTTGTCTTCGTAACGGCGTGTACCGATACGGCTAGCCGTTACCAGCACACGTGTTAAGTTGTGTTAACTTTTGTGCTGGATTTCCTGTCACAGAGACAAGATTTCGGTAAGTATATGCTTTTAACACTAATTAACCATTTGTGCATTCAATGGTAGTAATTTTACTGTCATAGCGTTACAGACATGCCCACAGAGCGACATTTTGTAGACCATGTTTATCCCTACTTTTCAACTGTCAATGTTTTCGTAACGGGATTGGAAAGAAGTTCCAAAATGGTGGACTGACAGAAATCTGTCGACATCGACTCGAAGTTTGATAATCAAATTACAGCACTTCTTCTCTCTTCTCTTTGGCAGTATCAAAGTATTTATGTGACAATCGTTTGTTACCGCTACTATTTGTTTACAAGAATGGAATTAGCAGTCCCGTGGGCCATAAATTAATGCATTTTGTGAAAGGAGGTCAGCGTATGACCCAGTTTCATCACCTTTCAGCAAGGCTGTGGTATGCAATGTAAACATCCAGATACATGCTGGTTTCGGAAGTCATTTAGATTAGTCTGGTCTCTTCAGCTTTAAAAGAATTAGAATGTTTTAGGAGTTTTTCGTGGTTACCGCAGGGCGTTAACCAACACAAAGATTATGCACATGGCCGCTGACCTACGCGTAAAGTTCTGTCTCAGACATTCTAATTTACGATCAGGGATGTAGTGATATATGATAATGACACTATTGACATTAACATAGAGATAGTTCATACGCAAATAACAAAAAGAACGTGATAACTAGACTACATAATATTACGACCATAACAATATTCATAAAAGTAGGCTTTTAGACGAAAAATAATACTTCGTTATTTCCACGAAAAGAGGGCAAACACAGATCTTTGAAACGAAAGCAGTCCACGCAGGGCTTAAAGGTATGAAGATGCCAATAGCACCTGGCATAAAAATATGCAATTTTAAATAGTTCCTATAAAATCAAAATATTGGCCATGGGGAGGGGGGAAGGGGTTAGATTTTAATTTCAAAGGCTTAGATAGGTGCAAATATATGTGTAGACTCAGAATAGGTGAGGTTTAGTCACTCAAGTATAAAATTTGTGATTGTTGCTAGGTGGGTAAGGTTACCCTGTTTACTGAGTAAAAAGGCCTAAAATATTAGGGTGTCTGCTTCACTGCCTAAGTTCTCAAAATCTAACTGGTTCAGGTGCATTTTTCTTTGTGTCAAAATTTGGAGGAAGAGCTAAACTACATATTTGGAAAGTATTTTGAAACGGCACCCCAGGATAAGTTAATGAGAGGTGTAAAACCTAATATAGCCAACAGTGAAAAATACATTGGCATCTTCATACCTTAAGAAAGAAGTACCCGGACACATAGTGAACTGCTAAAACTGTTCTAAATCTCTTTCCCCATCTTCTTTTCCAGTTCCAGTCAGCTGTGCAATTGGAATGCAGTGCTTCAGTTTGAACAGGGGGTAGAAGCTTCCATTTTTGTGGCAGAAAGTGGCAAATTGTAGGGAAAAGCCGTTCTGGTCTCCGTTCCAGCATTTGTCGAAAGAGGCTCTGAACGACTGGACTAGACTAGAGGTAAGATGACCAGTTAGCACTGTATTTTCAGTTGAAATTGTTTGTTTACATCTAGTTTTACCACCCAGTTCCCCCCCCCCCAAATGAATCTCCTGCCAAGCCCTGCCCCCCCCTTTTTCCAATAAACAATAAATAAATTGACTATATGCTATATTATTTACTTCCCAACCCACCCACTTCCACCCCCACAAACAACTGACACCACCTTACCCCCTCCCATATTTTAAGTCCTTAGTTTACCCTTACCTCCCCCTACCCCCCCTCTTACCCCCCCTCCAGTTAGGCAATGTACCCAGATCTAAACTCCATCAGTGTAACTTCATTGACACTAGTGTTAGTATAACTATTAGATCTACCTTCCCCCCCTGCCCCCACCCTCTAGTACTCCACCCCATTCCCAAACCACTAGCCCAACTTAACATTTGCCCTTTGTCATTGAAGTTAAGAAGTTAGTTTTTATTCTGTAGATTTAATTCTGCCTTAGTTTTAAAGAAATGTTTCTCATCTATCATGAAGCCTTCATTTTCTTACCAATTTATTGAATGGGGTTGTATTACAAATATGATCATAATTCATGACTGGCTTTAAGTAGAGATCTGAAATTTTGCAGTTAGATGTTGAATTGGTATAGGAATGTAGCAGTGCCAGTTGAATACAATCACTTGACCACTTCTACTATTCAGGTATGAAGATGCCAATAGCACCTGGCATAAAAATATGCAATTTTAAATAGTTCCTATAAAATCAAAATATTGGCCATGGGGAGGGGGGAAGGGGTTAGATTTTAATTTCAAAGGCTTAGATAGGTGCAAATATATGTGTAGACTCAGAATAGGTGAGGTTTAGTCACTCAAGTATAAAATTTGTGATTGTTGCTAGGTGGGTAAGGTTACCCTGTTTACTGAGTAAAAAGGCCTAAAATATTAGGGTGTCTGCTTCACTGCGTAAGTCCTCAAAATCTAACTGGTTCAGGTGCATTTTTCTTTGTGTCAAAATTTGGAGGAAGAGCTAAACTACATATTTGGAAAGTATTTTGAAACGGCACCCCAGGATAAGTTAATGAGAGGTGTAAAACCTAATATAGCCAACAGTGAAAAATACATTGGCATCTTCATACCTAAAAGTAAAATATGTTTTCCTTTTTTTAAACATAGAATTGTTTTCAACACATGTACATAATCTTTCTTACACATTGTTAAGGGGAGACGCGGCCTTTTCTTTGTAGATGTTACAATGCAGAAAACAACGCGCAATTCACAATTGGAGTTTTCTGCAAAATTGCACACCAGAGCGCTGAATGGTGTATTTGCTCTCTTAAATGTTAAGATCTTAGAATAGTTGTTCTTCAAAAAAGCACCAAATGTCTAACACCAGATTTCACCCACGCCTTTTAGATACCTCTTGCATGTTCTTTGTGGTACGCCGGATGTGGCAACTCGGCACAACTGCGGTCACCATCTACCATTTCACAATTTTCGATGGAACGTTTTATCAACGGTAATGTTTAGGAGAATCAACGATGGTACGTAAACTAATAAATGAGGCTGAGGCATAAGTATACTAAACACAATTCAGCGCACTCTTATCTGGCTCTACCGCATCAGTCGGAGCCATCTTGATTTGGCCTGAGACTGATACTTCCGTTGCTTGGAATCTCCGAAGATCCGCCCACAGAATAAAAGGATCGCCCCCTTTGTGTATCCGCGGGCACCAAACAAATGTAGCCTTTATTTTGCTGTCTTATGGAGTTGGAACATAATCATAAATGCAAGTCAAAGCGCACGGAATATTCTAAATTAATCGCTTTCACGAGAACCGCCATTGCATTGCATACAAAGGAATAGTTTTGTAGTTTGAGTGGTGATTTCAAATAAAGGAAGCTCAACCGTAAGCAGAAATAGATTATATTAGGCCTACTTGTCTCTGTAATAATTTCTTATCCCCATTGAAGTTTTCTCCATGACATATGTGGAGAGAAGGATGTATCGAGCTATTGCAAACGCAACGACGAGAATTTCCAGAACATTTAGAACATAATTTACTGTGTAGCATGTAGTTTGTAACAAATATGTTTGCGGGATTAGCTAACACAAAAAAAAAGTCCGTAATGCTGTCTTCCACGTAACCTGGAACATTAATGTGCAAGCGAGATTTAAGTCCAGAGAAAAGGTTAGCTCCTACATTTCATGGGTCTACAAAAATTCATAAATGAACATGGAAATTTGAAACCTGTATCAGCCAGTGCAAGAAATCGTTTCAAATCGCAGGAGTCAATCATATTCTCGCTAAGATCTGTTTTGATTGTTATATTCTCAAGAGCTGTATTCTTAATAAACCCAGAAGTGATATGTGAATCAGCCAATAAAATTTGATGTTTTAAGTCACACTTCTCGTTCATATTTCTCGATATCTATAGGTGAGGATTTGATTCCCCCACAGAACTCAAACGTAAAAACTATTTTATTTATGTATATTCATATTCCAATTTGGCTGTCAACTTGTGATTCTGATAGCAGATAGTAATGTGATGATCGTGTTGGTAATGACTGTATAAAATTAGCAACGCAGATGATTATGGTAGCGAGGATAATAGCCACACCATGATCGCGTCCCCGATCGCCAATGGAATGATGTGCATTATTATGTTCTTAAGCCGTGCGGTCATGAATAATAATATATACTCAGCAGAAAAAAGTTACGCAACAATCCAAAATGCCTCGCAGTTCAGCCTGCCTTTTCGAAATCATAATTCATTACACGTGTATATCAGGTTTTTTTTTTTTATTAAATGCTTACCCAGCTGATAAAATTTCACGTGCAAATAGTGAAAACAGCAAAAAGTGCTCCTGTTGGTTAATTTGGCCTCCATTCTAAAGTCTTTTTCTGCAGTGTCTCACATTAACACTATTAGTGGAATGTGAGGGTTCTGATCAATTACAATCTTGATTTTACTAAAGAAATGCATTTTTGAATCATGTCTCACGTGACTCTGGCAGATCGCAACATGGAAACAATTTTAACGGTCCAAAGTTTAGTCTTTAGTATGCAAGTGAAAGGTCTATTCGTCTACAAAATTTCCTCATTTTACATTTCAAAGAAATGTAATCGGGAAAAACTTCATGTTGCGTAACTTTCTAGAGTGAGTATAGTTTGCCATACTCAGTAGTGATATTTCACCATGCCATATAAACCCCATGTTACAATACTTATCACTGTTATACAGCGGACTACATAGGCATTGGACACGCCACTGTTGCTGAGCTGGGCGCATCGCTGGTCACCCAGGCAGGTTGATTCATCCTCTTCATCTGGTTTCGGTTGCACAGGTTTCAGCATCTTGTCACACCTCTGGCTAAGCCACCGGCCTGACGCTGTGCTTGCCAGTGGCAGAATTCCAGCGGGTTCAAACTCGAAACATACGATGGTCTGGTCGGGGTAGAAGGGTGTATCAAGTAAGTCTACGTACCGATTCATGATGGCCTCAGTGGGAGGCAGGAGACCCCCTTGGTCCTGAAAACTTTGGGAATGGACCAGATAGCTTACATCATAAACTGCGTCACCATGGCGGTTCACGTATCTCTTCTCCATCATCTTTTCCAACCACAGGTCATGACCAAACACTGAGAGACCTTCATCCACAGCTTCCTCTGCAGCTGTCAGGTAGTGCAGGGAAGTATTTTGGAGTACAACATTGATCATCAAGAAAATGGGTAATCGACAATCCATCTGGTAATAAAAATAGCCCAAAGCGCATCTCACCCTGGGAATGCAAGTATCGCTGCTGCTGCTGCTATTGTTCATCTCGCACCAAGCGCTTTGGAAAGACACGCTTACATATTCAGGTGAAAGATTCACTATAGATCGCTCTTCCTTCAGGGTCACCAGAGCTGAGAACAGCATAGGGGCCTTGCTGCCGAATACCAGGTTATTGAACACACGGCAATCATCATAACTTTCCACATCTTCTTGCACATGCGATGCTGGAAGCGGAGTAGGCTCAACTTCATTGAATATGAATAAGTTCTCCTCAGCCATGATGTCACATACAGCACTGAGATTGCGAACAGTAAAATAAATTTCGCTGCCTAACGACGACTCTGTTGGTAGGCTGTAACAATAGACATCTGATATAGGCTGGCATTGTCTGGTCTGAAGTCCTGGGGGCGGAACGTCGACGAGTTTTTTCCTGAACCTTAAACTTCCTATCCCCGTCAGAAGGAAATTTACAAATTCTTCAACATTGAAGGCTCCAGAGGTCGTGTACATCTTGTTCCACTCGACAACGGGGTAAGTTTTGCTCTCGTTAGTGCATTCAGTGAATGCAGTGGCAGTGGTATAGTCTACATTAGCAACCATGTCTTTGACAGCCGGGGCAGAGATACTACTTTTGTCTGTGAGGACATCATCGTCTGTGAGGACATTGTGGTCTGTGAGAATTAAAAGTTTTCTTACAATCATTCTGGAAGTGTTGGCCAGGATACTTAACCCTGCCATACCTGTCTAAGAACTAAGACTCCTGGGTTTCTTGCAAGCAGATAAACATTACAGTCTGAACCTAAGACTTGTGTACTTATTCATGCTTATATGTTTTAATAATACTTTAAGACTGTTTTTGTCGGAGGCAATTTACCAAAACTGCATAATGTTGAACATATTTCTTAGTATATAATTGTGCTTCTTTCATGCTTTGTTGTTTTCTTATCAGTTGCTGCCAAAAGATAGGACATTTGATAGAATCCACACACCGAGTCAGAGCTCACCAGTGTTAAGAAAAAGTTTGCGTCGCAGATGACTAAATTCACTTCCGGTGATATCAAAATGGGAGAAGAATGAAGGGTCACGAAAAAGCGCCTAATTTTGACATCACTTTGTCGAAACCGAATTCAAAGAGAGATAGAAGAGCTTATAATAACAATAATAATACGTTTTATAAGTCTCGTGTCCAGGCTGATGCCTGCTTACGCATCTTCACACTATTATTATCACAACAGGTCAGGTTAGTCTAGAACTTTCTCAACTCCCTGGAAAGTATGCAGTGCCGCTGCCATATACAGGCGCCGATCACTAGCATTCTGACAATATGTTTCACTGCCTATAATCAGGTACCCATTTTACAGACGGATGGACTGGGGAAAATGTGACTGAAATGCTTTACCAAGGCACGTACAACATGACCGTGGTCGGGAATCAAACCTACGATCTTTAGATCTTGAGTTCAATACCGCAATCATTCGACCACGCTTATGAGAAAGATATGACAACTTGGGTACCATGCCATATGGCAATAGTTTAGATCACCAGATTCACAGTGCCCCGTGAACATTTCAAGCCTTTTGACACACACCCGAGCAACTGTCTTCTTGGAATAAATTTCACCCATGATTGAGATCTGGCTCCACCACTTTCAGCTACAAAAGTCAAATCAAAATCTGGATTTCCTGTCACCAAAGAAAGCCAGGAATGTTCCAACGGATGGCATGCTGATTGCATTTGTTTCCTTGAATGCTACAGGTCGTATACAGATCAACTGCCTTAAACACAGCCGGAGCTTAAACGGGGAATGCTATGCCAGCCTGCTGAAATATTTTATGGTGATCAAAGTTGTGGAGGTTGAACATCATACAATATTTCCAATGGTCTGTTCTTTTACTTCAATTATGTAACAACGCCCATGTCAACTGACGCCAAGACCGTTGTTCACTTTTAATTCATTAACAAGATGCCATATTGGCAGCAGAGGGCTTCCAGGTCTGTCTTCACATGAAATCAGAATTAGTCGGAGAATAGTTTATGAACAGTGATGATTTCTATTGCCTTCAAGTGGCTTCTTTTAAAACTTTGACGAGGATTGCCATCGAAGATTGTGTGAATCTAAGGCCAGAACTAGATTCGAAATGATTATATAGATGGACCAAGATCACCGTTTACTGACTGAATTATTTCTATAGTAGATTTATTTATAAACCTGATACGTGTTTTTGTTTTGTTTTTTTTTAATATGAAAATAGTAGGTGGGATTGTCTTTCGGCCTCTGTGAGGTACGACGATCAGGAAAACTTGAGAACCCCTGCCTTAAGATTTAGAAACTCACCTGGTTGTCCGTGACATCCAGAGATGAACATGTTCCCGAAATTGCATGTGTGAGTCGCGTTCTTCAGGTAGGGGAATTCAGCTGATGTCTTGGCCGCTTCTTCTGGACACTGTTGGTAGAAGTCCCAGCAACAGTCGTCGAACACTGGGCACAACTGGTCGCAAGAACATGCAGCAGAACTTTCTGTTGGAAGGATCAGCAATATGGAATTGTTTTAACTGTTACGTATTCTGTGTCATAGATGGCTCCCATATGGAAAGATCTTTCATTTAGTCCCAACTGTCTCCCATGCGGGTAATCCCTTAGTGCATCTTCAGTATTAATTATAATTATTATAATAATGCGTTTTATAATTCTCGTATCCAGGCTTATGCCTGCTCACGCTACTTCCCACCGTTATTACTCCAACACGCCAGATCACTCCAGGACTTCTCAACTCCCCGGGAAGTATACAATACCACTGCTATATACAAGTGTTGATCACTACCACGCTGACAATATTTTTCACTGCCTGTTGCCAGGCACCCATTTCACAGACGGGTGGGCTGAGGAAAATGTGAATGAAATGCTTTTCCACAGCACTTATGACACGATCGTGGTCGTGTTGGGAACTGAACCTACGACCATAAGAACTCCAGTTCAGTGCCTCAATGATAAGCCCAGGCTGCTCCATGCTGCTGTTGAAGTCCTTTTCCTTTTTCCCATTCCCCTGTGTGGCCACTTTTTATCTTTGTGTCCCCATTTCATTATCCCATTCAAAACGTTCGCGCTACAATATAAGAAATCCAAACTTATAGTCATCATGGTCGTATGATGATGATGATGATGATGATGATGATGATGATGATGATGATAATAATAATAAAAGGGGGGAGCGTAGTTTCCAACCTCTGGTACGAACAATTGTATTTAGAGACTGCTTCCAAGACTTAAAAAAATGTTCAAAAAACTTTGTGTCGTTGGGCAGAATCATATTTATTTTTAATGATAATAATGAAAATAATAATAATAATAAAGTGCACTAATATAGCTCTTCACCCACATTGGGCTTGAAGCTTTTTACAGCCATGGGCAGACATTCTCAAACATAAATCCACAATTCCACAAACACACACGCTTAAACACACACACACACACACACACACACACACACACACACACACACACACACACACACACACACACACACACACACACACACACACACACANACACACACACACACACACACACACACACACACAAACATTCATACTAACTCACACGCAGCACCTGTATGTGTGTGCACTCAAAGAGCTGAAGTCTTAGGTCAAGGAGGAGCATGGTTTCCAGCCTCTGATACGAAAAATTGTATTCAGAGACTGTGTCCTCAAGAGCTAAGTGGAGACGCCAGCCTCTAGAGATGCATAAACACACACACAGACACCACAGCCACGCAAATTATTAAATCTAATAATAAGTTAGCTTTTCCCCAACTGACCAGCACTGGCCTCCCACCTATATTTTCCGTTCGCTCTATCGCCCCACGTATGCCCCTTATGAATTTAACAGTTCCGTCGTGATTGAGATGCACACCGTCACTTTCGAAGAGATTAGTGTCTGAACATTTCATCCCAACATATTTATGATAAGAGATGCGAGGCCCCTGTTTGCACAAGCCCTTTAGAAAAGAATTTACCCGTTTTGCAGCCCATGCAAACTTTTCTGCTGATGAGTATCTCGGTTTTGGCCGCGGCAATATTTGCATCAGCGCAACTTTCTCCACATCATAGCCATGCAGCAGTAACTCTGCAAGTGAGAATAAACTTTTTGCGATTCGTTCTATCGCCGCTTCGTCCGAACGGAAGGTGCTATCGATATCATTCCCCCCCACATGGAGAACAACTAGGTCAACCGCTCTATGACCGCGTCTGGGTTCATCAAAGCCAGGAAAGGATGCCGACGAAAAGTCAGCAACTTTCGCCCCACCTTTACCGTGAAGTAAGATCTCAACATCACAATTATTGAGGCCAAGGTGCAACCATTCGAGATTATTTTCCATGAACTATGGCCCCACAACATGATCTTTGGCCCTTCCGATCGCGATGTTGATGTGGAGAAAGAATGCGCCATGTACTTAAAATAATAGAGCACAAAATTTATGACCGATACTTAGCCCAACAGTGTTCAATCAGGATGAAGATGAAGAAGAGTGCTGTGGATTTCTTCGGACAATGAAAATTCTTCTGGCTGTGAACGCAGCTTGACCGGAAGAGGACGCCGTGTAGAATCGGATACACGGCATTGCATGTACTCGATTTCTCAAACATAAATGAAATTGGCGAAACCAATTTTTTATTTGAATCCTCGCCACCTTTTCTTGAACAGCTGGTTGCGTTCATTTTCGGCCATGCGGTACCAAATTCGGTTCGCTTTCTACCACAACTTTTTAACCCCTCGAGTATTGATATTGCTAGTAGCAAGATGAACTTCAATTTAGATGTAATCGAGTATTACAGTACCAGCATAATGTGAGTTAAATTTTTGTAAAGACCATTGCTCTAGCACAAAGCTCGAAGCATATTTACGCAAAACAAAACAGAAGTATTACGGGTCTTGTAGCAAAAAAAAACAAAACAAAACAAAACTGCATACGACAATAGATTAATTGTGAAATGTGTCTGCACTCTGATAAGAAGAACTAGTCTAAATCTGTATTGAGAGACTACGAACACAGACATTATATTTTTAGAGCTACGATCAGAATCCAATGATTAACGTTAAGACACTGATACCAAGAACATTTGTCTTGGTTATTATTTACACCGTTGTCAAAATGGAGCTAATTACGAAAAACTAGAGGAAGGGAAAGATATCGATTTGTGTATGATTATGAGAATTAAATATATCCAAAAAATTTGCGGCTGAAAGCAAACTTTTTACCATGTGGCCGAAAACTAACACAAACGAACAGCTTCCGTGCCCCCCTCAGGGGCAGATATCCCTTGGCAACGCCACTGCTCTTTAATACGGTATACTCTCAGGAATCCTAGCTCACATACTTCAGCTTCAGCTTTTTTCTTCTAATCGCAACATTTTTTAACAGAAAAAAAAGGAATGCTAAGGCTACTGGATAATTATAATTCCTTTTCGTGGCAATATTTTCTTTGTTCTCCGATGAGTTGTGATTAAGCGTGTAAAAGTCACTGGATAATCCCAACTCTTATTAATTTGCAACATGTTCCATGTTCCCCAACAAGTGTGATGAAGCGTGTATAAGTCACTGGACAATCTTTAGTCCTTTTAATGGCAATATTTTCCTATGTTCTTCGACGAGTTGCGATTAAATGCAGTAGACTATGTAAGAAAACTAACATATAAATGCCAGTTACTTTACCAAAGTCTTGTTTCAGGTAGTGGCCACATTTCCCATGGCATGATTGTCCACTGTGACAAAGGTCCGTCAACAGTTTTAGTATTTTTTGGTCAGAGCGAGTCACCATAACCATCACTTCTTCCAAAGGTTGTACTTCTGTCAAGGTGAAACAGAAATAGTGATACAGTGATACAATAGTGATGCAGTGATACAATAGTGATACAGTGATACGTAGGATCGTCGCATTTGAGTACGGAGGCTCTGAGACACAGCGATTTCGATGTCGATCTTAAAACGTTAGGTTACACACGTGCAGTAAGTTTAAAATCACTTGAGTTGGACTTCCTAGTAAGGGTGGCCTATTTATCACATCATCTTTTTTCGCGGTGGCCTGTTCTATTGCATTTGTCACTTCCCTGGCCAGTTTAAGTTAACTTAAAGCAGCACTTTTTCGGGTGAAAGGTGTGAAAAGATAGTAGCTGCCAATGAGCTAACGGGAGCACCCTGATTCAGCGCATGTGACGTCACCTCGATGCGCTGAATCAGGTACATGCCGCTACCTGATTCAGCGCATCAAAATTCGAAGTAAAGTACTTGATTAGTCGTAATCGGACATACCTGGTTCTACCAGCCTTAAAACCCCGTTAGAGAAGGGCGGGATATCACTAGTAATAACACTGATAATGTTTTAGAATGTAGTTCCACGTCACATACTTTGACTTTCACTCACGGCTTTTTATTTTTAACCTCTTACCCTTAACTTTCTGTCCGTGAAAACTAAATATACGGCGTTATATCCACGTCATGAATGTAATAATTAGACATATTGAATTTGAATACACCAACTTTTTCAACTCCCTCCCCCCTCTCTCTCTTTCTCTCTCTCTCTCTCTCCCTCTCTCCACCTCTCTCTGTCTCTGTCTTCCTCTCCCCCAAGTATTGTCAATATCTAGTCTCCCTTCGTGATCAACACAATGAAATACAAATGTACATGTATATAACAGAAGATAAAGAATCCTAACCCGCAACGACTTCGAAATTAGTCAGTTACTTTTAATCGATTACATTAATAGCAATAAATTCTTCGATACATCAATACCTTTAATAGCGCATCAATCTCTTTTGATGTTTCGTACAATAGATGCGCTGAATCAGGGTGTATCCGAGCTAACTCCCTACCCTCTTGAAATAGCCTGAGGCCTTAACTGGCTTTTCATGGTGGACGGGTCAAACGAAGAGATACAGTAAGAAAACTTTACCTGTCATGTGCTATTAAAAATAATGTATTTTTAAGATCAGATTACTGGTGAGTGAGTGGGAATAGCCGACGAAAATTAGGACTGGAGTGAAAGCACTCGACAATACATAGTAATATAATATAGCAAAAAGATTTGAACACGTGCAATCTTAGCACCCGAATTTCAATACTATGTTGACCATAATATTCTCAGAGAATCCACAAATTGTGATTTATTTTTTTTTTTGGGGGG
>JAWQUT010000157.1:388243-415215 GCA_033807755.1 Ellobium chinense
CCCCATGCCAAAAAAAAACCCAAAAAATTTTCCACATCCCTCCAGTGGCCAAACCTAATCTACGTCCACGCCTATGATGCCCGTAACTGTGGTTACCTCGAAACAACCATTAACAAGTCTAGAGTATTAAAATCGCTGGCGTCGAATGAGTGAGAAAAAATGGTCTTTCATGGGATGGCCTTTCACTCCACATCCGGCTCATGGAATGACAATTGGTCCAAAAGCTGTCACGTGATGTGATATCGGTGGAGAGCTAGTTCGGTCTGGTGACTTCTTCCCGTAAGTGAAATGGCGTAGACAAGCTTTCTCAGTATGGGGTAAGTTTGCTTGTTTGTTTATTTGCTTGTTTGTTTGTTTGTTTGTTTGTTGATTGGTTGGTTGGTTGCGTGCTTGCTTGCTTGCTTGGTTGGCTGGTTGTTTGGTTGGCTGGTTGTTTGGTTGGTTGGTTGGTTGGTTGGTTGTTGGTTGGTTGCTTGCTTGCTTGCTAGGTTGGCTGGTTGGTTGGTTGGTTGGTTGGTTGGTTGTTAGGTTTAACTTTCCCTCTTAGGTGACTCGTGGTTCTATCTGAGGCATAAATGGACTTCACGTCAGACCGCCTAGTACAAGGGAACACAGCGAAATATACCATCTTCATAACTTTCATCGGTTTAAAAAGTATTACAGTATCTTTCACATTCTAGTCCTCTATGAAAGTTGCCATCTAAGCAAAACCAAAAGCGAATTATGGCCCACGCATATCTGGTATCTTTATAGTTTATCACGCAGAGAGTTTGTTCGACAAACAGTATGAAAATGTGTTTCGGGAGTATCCGAAAAAAGAATGTTGTGACGCTTAAAAAAACTGATAAGGAGGTAACAGCAATTACATGTGCTGCAGTATTGTTTGACTGTGTGTATTTAAACAAAAAATTATTCACTTAAAGTTTCGACCTGTGGGCGGCTGCGTGGCCATGAAGCTTGGAAGTCTTTCTCACAGCTTTTTCTAGAAATCAGCAGACCCAAGCTGGAACCCTGTTATTAGGGATGATCCACATTCGCAATGACCTTAGATTTTGTTTTTTTAAAGCGATTTTAACGCTGATAGATAACAATTTAGCTTCGCTCCGTTATTTTTTCTTAAATTGTCAGAATGCCATATTATGCAGCTGGTAATATCTCTAAATTCTCTACTTTCAGAACTCTTTGACCATGGACTGTGTGCTAGATCCATGTGCTACTCTTAAACAAGTTTGAAGATCACAACAAATCTCCATGCCTGCATTTATGGATTTGTGGTTGACATATTAATACAACCATCGCTCTGACCACTAAATCTGCACCTCGAGACGAGGAAAAAGTCACTGCCATGTCCGAAGAAATCAACGCAGTGATCTTTCTAGTGATCACTGCCCTCATTGGTGTGCTCGTGTTTGTCCTGAACCCGATGACCATCGTAGCCATTCTCAGAACGCCCAGCCTGAGACGTTGTCACTCCAACATCTTCCTGCTCAATCTGGCAGTAGTTGACATTCTGAATGTGGTGACCGCAACGGTGTTTGGCGTACGGCAGTTTCTTGGCTTGGTTAACAAGGTCTGTTTTCTAATATGCGTATGTGTCATGTCGGTGACCTAGACTAGAGATCAAACGGAAGAACTTGGAATAAAACAGCACTCAGTATTGTTAAATTTGTAACATTTAGTAGCAGCCATCACATTTAGATTCTTCTTCTTTTCTTTTTCTTCTTCCTCTTCTTCCTTTTTTTTCTTCCTCTTCTCCTCTCTCTTAGTCTTGGAGGAGCATAGCCCATCAACAAAAGCCGTCAAACTCTCCCAGCACATCAAGATCTGAAGCATTCAGACTATTCTCATCTCGCTATATTCTCGTCGTGTTTGACCAGGTGCTTTCTTTCCTTCGTAATCTTGGTTTAACATCAGAGTTTACTTTTACTGAATTCAAATAAATCAAATTTTTTTCATGTCGTTTATTTTCTCTTTTTAGTATTTTCAATGTCTTTGGCTGTATATTTGCGAAACTCCCGTCACAGTACATATTGGAATCTCATTCGTAAACCTTGAATATCTTTGTTTGTTAGTTTGTTTGTTTGTTTGCTATTTTGTCTGTTTGTTCTTTCGTTCGTTCTTTCGTTCGTTCGTTTGTTTGTTTATTTGTTGTTTGCTTGTTTGTTTGTTTGTTTGTTTGTTTGTCTGTTTGTTTGTTTACGCCTTATAAAGATCTTGAACTTGAATTGTGCTACATTTACTCTCTCCACAGACTGCGTGTATATTGGATAGTGTGTTCCTGGGGATAGTAGTCACTGGATCCATGCTGTCCTGCTTCGCCATCGCCGTTGATCGCTACCTGTTCATCCACAAAGCCATGACATATACTACAGTTGTTACGCGGGCGAGAGTGGTCAAGGTTGTGCTATTCATGTGGGTCGCCTCCATACTCATGGGCTTTCTTCCGATCTTGGATGGACAAATACTGACGGTAGGTGATCTCCCTCTTTGCTTCATCTCCACGTCAGCATAGACTAGTTCTTAGAGATGCTGCCGGCTTTGCCTGTCTGTAATCAGGATGCACTTCAATCATGAAGTGATCTCCTGTTCATGTCTTCTTCTAACCACTTTTCTATCCTGTATGACTTTATCATAACCCGTGAAATCTCTTCACGTGTTCAAAATAACTCAGTTTCATGACTTTAAATTCATTTGATAAATAGATGTTTTTTTAGACCAACGAAATGTCCTGATTTTTTTCTTATTGCCAAATTGGGGTCTTTGCCATTTTTCTCTCAGAATACGCCTATGAAACTAAAAGGGATTTTGCCACCAAAAAGCAGTTTTTTAATTTTGTTTTTTTTTTCCAAAATGTTCCCAACACACTAATGAACTGAAAATGATACTGATGAACTTAATAATCAATAAAACTACTCAAACATCAGCTACAGCTCAGTTCTCTTCTTGTCACCAGACGGAGGTGTGCATGTACCTTTGGACACCAGCCAGACGTGTTCAAGCCGCTCTGACAGTGCTTCAGTTCATCCTGGTCGGCGTAATCTCTGTGTGCTTGTACACCAAACTCTTTTTCATCATCAGAGACCACAACAAAGTGTTGGAGACCCACGCGCGTGCGCATTGTCAGGTACATGACTGCCGAAGACAGTCCTGTAAGGTCAAGTCCACTCTTGGAGAATGCCATTTAGGCGACGAAGAGCAATCATCAGCTGCTTCAAATCTTAGGACCACAAAAGGAGAATCAGAAGGCGATGAGCCAGAAAATACGCACATTCTGCCCCAAGATAATACGAAATCACTCGCTTTGTCTGCTGATTCGTGTCGCAATAAAAAATCTTTCTGTTCATGTCGCCCGGAAGCTAACTCTAACAATATTTCGCTAAGCCCCAGCCAAACAGCATCAAGGGCGACTGAATTTCAACACCTGAAACATGAGCATGAGGTGAAGGGTCAGTCCTCGGATGCCACTAGGGCAACAGTACAGTGTGAAACAAAACAGAAGGATAAACCAAAGAGGAAAATCCGTTTCGGCAAATGTCAGCACTTTCGTGACATCCGGACGATTAAAAGGTTGACTTTGATGTTTGCCATCTACTTCGTGTGCTGGGCGCCGGCGATGGTGGTCAAGTTTATTCTCTATAGTCTCAATATCGAGGTAAGTAGAAACATTCCAAAGAAGATTGTATTGGCAGCAATATCTGTGGCCGTATGCATAATTCATGCCTTAATTAATGTACTGGGTTAACGAAGTGGGGTGTTTCCCGTGGTTACTGCAAAGCATTGACTAATGTAAGGATTATGAATACGGCCCTTGGTGTTGGCAGGCCAGGTTACTCAAATAATCATAGCATGGGAAGGTATCGAGAGGGGACCCTCAAGATACAAAAAAAGGAGCTAGTGCGCATATACATTTCAAAACCTATAGCCCCGGAGAGGGCAAAGTCCGTTTTTGTTATATTGGTGGAGATCATAGCAAACTGAACACAGCTAGCTCCTATTTTCGACTCACCATGAACTGCACCTTGTTTGGCCGATCGGGATTCTCAGGCACACGGAGAAGTCTTCCCCACCCCCACCCCACGCCTGGTCTGCACTTCCTTCCTTACCCCCAGCTCACATGGGACAGGCCACAGTGTTTGAAATACATGTACAGTAGAACCTTGAGAATTTGAATTTTTAAGAAAATGGCTCAAAACTTGAGTTCATGCAAATTCAATATGAGAAAGCAAGGAACGAGATTTTGCAGCCAGTAGAAGAAGAATACGAATACGTGAGATCTGAAATCGTGAGAATCTGCTGGAAATTATAATTATTCTCACTGAAATTTCAGACTCCAATGGGCTCAAAGGGCAATTCGTTGTTCATGTTGCTGTTATTGTCATTGTTTTTGAAATGACAGTTTAGCTGTCTTGTACATCTCACCACAGTCACTACAGTGGTCGGACACCAGATTTCAGATTCCTTTATCACTAAAACTTATTACTAAATATGGTGACACTACAAAATGTGTAGTCTAATCTACGATGTGTCCACGGGATAGAGTTAATGATCAATGACCCCGACAATGGCATAAAATATAACTGTCCACTTAGGAACAAAGGGCCATTAAGGATTGTCGCAGAACAACTATGTATGTCATGTCTATGAACGTCACACAGTTCTGAGTTCATTTCCAGTTTTATAATAGAATAGCTAGCCATTGACATGTTTTTTTGTGCTCAATGTTTCTTAAGTAACAAACTTTGAAATAACGAAACAATATAAGGTACAAACTACAAAGTCCATAACGGTCCTTCTATCCTCAGAGCAGCCAAAGCATTCATTACGCTGTGTGGCTGGTGGCTATGACCAACTCAGTGTGGAACTTCATCGTGTACCACCTGCGGAAGAAAGAGCTCAAGGCTGCTATTCTGGGCAATCTGGGCCGCTGTGCTCGTTGTGGACAAGATCACGGGATGCCCGGATGTCACACGAGTCCTGGCGGTGGACACAGCACCAGCAGCTCCGTCTCTGCTTTTTCACAGGCGTTTTCTGTACAGGCATGGGCAGAATGATCGTAGGCTGGCTCCACAGAGTATAGACAATTCAATTCAAAAACACTTTCTGCTTAATCATGACACTTTTATGGATAATAGAGGAGACTGAAGTGGGACTCTTCAAGATATCTGAAGTCTATGACAGGGGCGAGACTACTGGGTTTAAACCATTGCCTAGTATTCCTCGAGTGGTGGCCCTTGCTGTGCTGAACAACGGGACGAAGAAAGAAGTTGTTAGTATATAAACTTCACAACCGACAGAGAGGGCGACGTCATTTTTTTTGTGATATTGTCTGAAGGATTAGCGAACTGTAGAGTGAAGCAAGAGAGACAGCTTCCTTTTGTGTCTCACCAAAAACTGAAATTCGTGCGGCTCGCGTGGGATTGCCTACCGGGCACATGGAGAAGTCACCCTGCCTCGTCTGCATCCTCCTTGCCTTTCCAGCGGTCCAAGTTATTAATGGCATTTTAAAGATTTTAAAACGTATCTTTAACTGGTGAAGTTACTGTTTGTTTATACAAAAAAAAAATTAGTCTTTTGTGATCATTGTTATGTAAAAAAAAAAAAGAAAAGCAGATCTCACATGCTTTTTCTTTTTTAAGTCTGTAATGTCGTGCGTGATGGAAATATTCAGAAAGGCATAAAGTATTTTCCTTCAGACTTGTCAATAAAGTATTTTGTATGAACCGGCATAAAAATTCGTTCAAGCAGAAGTTTCATCTACTTCTCCGTTTTCACCCTGTCTGGACTCACTTCATCGCCTGATTACATGCATATGTCCATATTTACCTATAAACTTCATAATGTCATTTCTGTAGAGGAGCAAATGAAATTAGGACTTTTTAAAAAATTCTTACCCCGCAAGGAAATCGCATTACAATGCCACACAGTGCTATACATCTCAGTCATAATACATTTACACATAGAATAATATATTCCATACATATAAATACCCAGTATTTCAACTGAAATCCAATACAACGGTATTTTTAGTCGCCGCTGAGCAGCACCCTAACTTCATATGACAGAAATTGTATCAAATGTTGCATTTGCTTTTGAATAACTCAGGATTCTAGGCCAGAATGACACTATTCGGATTCAAATGCGGGCTCAAAAATTTAATCAGAAAACATTTTATAAAATTTAGATCTTTTCTTGCCAGCAAAAAAGAAAGCTGTGCGCAACCTCAACTTTCTCCATATTCCGAACATGGGGACTACAATGTTATACTTCGACATAAAGTAAAAAAATAGACAGCTATTACTTTTAAGTTCTGATCTTATATGGACAGCTATTGCTGATTATGGCATTTCTTGGCGTTATGATCACGTTGAAGGTTATGAACTAGATGTAAAATTCACGTCTGATTCTAGTTCATAATGTGCAACAAGATCTTAACACAAGGAAATGCCATGTGTGCATGCCAACCTCTACCATAATGGACCGTAAGAAATCCGAACTCAGATAATGAACGCTCTCTTTTATTTGGTCCTTATGGACGATTAACGTATAATTATACATAAAGCTCTCTAACGGTATTTTTCTTTCAAGCCGTTTGTGAAGACAATACTCAAATTCACAACTCAGGTCAAAAACTTTAGTTCTTGATTAAGTCATAAGAAATTGGCTCTTTTTTTCTGCTAACAAAAGCTGCCGTTTCTCCAAAATATCTGTTTGTGAGATACGATGTTATAGGTATTATAACAAGTTGTTGTTTTTTTTTCAGTCGAGAAGAGCGCTCAGAGGAATGCTTACTTCCGCCAAGGGAAGTAATGGCGAAGATGTCTATATTCACATAATTTAATCTTTTATGAAGTTATATCCCTTTCACAATTTCAGAGATAACTTGGTACCAATTTCCAGATTTTGAGACTCCATATTTTCAGTTCTAAACAAAACTTCAATGGTTTCTGTTATATCAAAAGAAAACAAAAAAATCCCTACCCAGATGCTTTTAAAAACCAGCCAACACGTAAACCCGGGTGAAAACAGGACTTCTAAGTCGAGGGTTAAAAAAAAATGATCTGTTATATATAATACATCTGAGGAAGGAGTGCACATCCATGTCCACCTTTCTCTCTATGTTTTCCTTTTGACATTTTCACGCACCACTCTTTACCATGCACACAGAGAGAGGTTCTTATCCTTTTCAATATTTTAGGTCTGGGAGAACTGATTAAGGTGCAACGGTTGCGCCTTTGGATTGTACACTTAGGCCCTACCAATGAGGCAAAGTTTTAAGGAAATAATATAAGTAAAACATATTAAAATGTTACTGCGCAGGACCTAAGGTTAGTACTTTAGCATTGAATCTTTCCTTATAGCGCGAACTTACCAATCGAACACTGTGCAATGTGACTTGGGCAGATCCTCAATCGCTCTTGAATGATGACGTCTAGGACATGTGGTGACGCGCCGGTTCTGGTGGAATCGGTATCGTCCGATTAACAGTGAAAAAAAAAAGAGAGACATAAAAATATCCAGCAAACTGACGCGCCGTGTCCAGATTCAGGTCACACCTTTATAATAATAATGATAATTATAAAGTGCATTTATATAGCGCTTCACCCAGGGAGGGAACATGACATTTCCTGGTGTAGCGATCATATTGTACGTTGACAACTAGAATCTAGGAGCAAATGTGAATCTCACGCCTAAGTCTTTACGTGCAATATTATGAAATAACACTCTAAATCTACATAATTATGCTTACTACCTCTGCCATTGCGTACCGCAAGAGATCAGAGCTTAAAAATAAAAGCTCTCAATAACAATGGCATCTGTATCCTGTGATGTGTGTGTGTGTGTGTGTGTGTGTGTGTGTGTGTGTGTGTGTGTGTGTGTGTGTGTGTGTGTTNGTGTGTGTGTGTGTGTGTGTGTGTGTGTGTGTGTGTGTGTGTGTGTGTGTATGTGTGTGTGTGTGTGTGTGTGGTATATCTCGAATGCCATTTTTGTCTTATTTTGTTTTGTATGGAAGAAGAAGAAGAAGAAGAAGAAGAAGAAGAAGAGAGAGAGAGAGAGAGAGAGAGAGGCAGAGAGAGTGAGAGAAAGAATCGGCTCTCAGCGTCGCGAAAAAAGATAGTGCATAATATGGCAGCGCTATCGCCTGTCTAGACAAAATAGAGAAGTTTAATTGTCCCTGTAGTATACATTATACTTTTGGGGAAGTACACCCTTGCAAAAGGGCTAACAATCTGCTTTATTCTCTTTTTTTTCTCTATTTTTTTATCCCTTGCCCTATAAAACATGGCACTCTGGTAAGACTGGCTTTCATTTTGAGCAAAAAAAGGCAGTTCTGACCATAGTGGAAACGGAGGCAAAGGAAGACAAATATTATAAACATACTATACAAGGAATTGGAATGCCCAAACATCAGGACCAATAATGGCAGAAAGAGTAACAGCAAATTTGTGAGAACAGCCAGAAACAGGAATTACCAGAGGGCCATGATAGCCAATGTCTGCTGCAGGCCTGGCACTTTGAGAGGAATTTAATATTATCTCGCTGTGTGTGTTTTCAGTATGCTTCAAGTTGGTAATGGATAACATCTGGGAAGCTCACGTGTAAACCGGGAACTTGAGTGGGCGAGCAGTTCCAACCTCGTTTCCTGTGAATGGTAATTTCAGAACAGTGTGAAAGAAAGCTTTTAGGCAATTCGGAGATCTCATAATGAATCCCAGATATAGGCACAAGATTTGTTGGGGAATCTGTACACTGTTGGCTATATTAGGTTTTACACCTCTCATTAACTTACCCAGGGGTCCTAGGCCAAAATACTTTCCAAACATGTTGCTTAGCTCTTCCTCCAAATTTTGACACAAAAGAAAAATGCCCCTAAACCAGTAAGCTTTTGAGAACTTAGGCTGTGAAGCAGGCTATCTAATATTTTAGCCCTTTTCACTCAGTAAACTGGGTAACCTTACCCACCTAGCAACAACCACAAATTTCATAGTTTAGTGCTAAACCTCATCTATTCTGAGTCTACACATGTTTGTGCACCTATCTAAGACTTTGAAATTAAACTCCAACCCCTTTCCCCCCTCTCCATTGCCAGTTTTCTGATTTTATAGGGACTATTTAAAAATTGCATATTTTTATGCCAGGTGCTATTGGCATCTTCATGCCTAGATCTAGTGTTCTCAAATCTAGGAGATGTCTGCCTTCACAATTCAAAAGCTTGGCCTGTCTTGCACGGGTGGAACAGAACTTGAACCCAAATGACACAGTGGCAAATTAAAGTTAAACTGTGTTTAGACAAGTGACCGTGATTGGAGGAATAATAAATGCAACAGGATGAAGTGTTAATTAGTACGTTTGCATGGCTGTACACCTTGTGCAAGTGCAACGACAGTTTTGAGAGCTTGAGCATTATAGATGTGATTTCATGCCATTGCAAGAGCAACTTTGGTGCATTGGTTCTGAGTGCATCCTTAGTATCGTTCAACATGCAGAATTAGTGTATTCTTACAGTGGTTGGAGATTTAATCGTTAATGCGCAAGTTCTCAATGTGTTGTTTTAAATATTGCTTACAAGAGTGGATCAGGCAAATGTTGTTGGACGTGCAGAGCAAGGGTTATCCCAAGTAGGCTCAGGAGGTAAACAACGCTCAATGTGGGTCAGTTGCGGCCACTGTCCAGCGCGGGAATGATAACCTAGGGGTAAGCCTTGAGCCTTGAGGCTGGCTGCTCGATAGCAACCTTTCCCACCCTACACATGTATCACACAGAACGAAGTATGCAGTGGACTGTCTAGTGAAAGTGTTCAACACATGTGGATTTCATCAGGTTGGTACGTTTCCTTATCGCGCTTTTGTATCTGAATTTTGATGACATTTGCATTTGATTTCATTTTAAAAAGTATGATAATCCCAGAGGCTAGAAATTCTGCAGTTCGCAAAATGAGCTTAACTTTTGTGCTTTACTTTTTGTAGAATTTGGATTTCCTAGGAGGGAGCATGACGCCTCAAAGATCACCTTTTGCCACTGCAAAATGACACTGAGCGAGAAGAACAAATCTTTATCTCCCAGCCCTGGTAGCTGAGACTGCATAAACAAAATAGGTCAACTAAGAACAAAACATCCATCTTTCCGAATCAGCCAGTCAGAACTAGCAGTCTCGTATTTGCCATAGCCTCAGAATTGGGATCGAAAGCGTTAATGACTGAGTTATGTATATAAGTATTGGTAAATGCGCCTTGTGATTGGAAAACAGGGCTGCGAAGTAAATCGAAAGTAGGAGGCTCTGGCCTGTTTTAGCCATGTGGAGGCGTCGGATGACCTAGTTTAGCCACGTGAAAAAGTTTTGTTGTTGTTGTTTATTTAGCATTTTTTTTTCGGAGAGGTCAGTTGCACGATCACAACAATCGAGTTAACTGGTATTTTAGCTTGATCCGACGGCACACTCTCCCTGAGAGCCAGAAGCGAATATGATCTGCAGCTGTAATATCCTGTGATAGCACTGGTTTTCATAGTGCGAAAAAATAATTACTATAAAGATTTAAATGCATGATGAATGAAGTGTAATATTTAATTTTTCAGTTATTAGCCAACCAGAAAGCCAGCCAAGTACTCGTAAACAAAAAAGGTGGGATCTTTTCCTTTATAACTACGATAATACCCAAGCAGCTCTAGATCTTAGGTAATTCCCCCATTCTCCGGGAAAGCCATTTTACCGTTATGTGGAGATAACTCAGACCTGATGCATTCAGGTGCTCATGCCAACATGCCAACACTACTGGCAGTGACAGTGACAGTATACAGTTAGAATCATGTAGTACTGGCAGCAACTTGTTTTTGTGCCATGTTTGGGAAATTGACGACAGCTATTGAGACAGTCTGGTCCATAGTCTTTTACAAGGACGTTCTACCAAAAGCTACCTTTAAGTTAATAGTTTCGGTTGTGATGCGTTAACATTGCCTGCCAGGCATATGGCCCTTACGTACAGCAGAATCTTGATATAATGTACGTCTTGGTGCATGGAAAAAATATACTTAATATTGAGGTATACTTGACATCAAAGTCTACTGCTGAATGATGAAATGATGGAATAACAATGAATCCGTGCTTGTATAATTTATACTTTATAACAAGATATTTAGATGTGTACATAACAGTGAGGTTCTACTGTATGTGGATCGACATATAATCTGATAATAAAATAACCAACAAAACGACTTCTGGGCCCAGTCCGTTGAAAATGAACTGAGGTAAGCTACAATGGTGTGCCGAAGGTCTGCATTCACGCTATGCTCTCGCTATCTGGCCTTGATACACAAGACAGGACAAAACCCTGTTGATCTCTTTCAGAATCTTGACCAAACACTTCATGAAAAGAGCCATAGGCGAGGACTTGACCTAAGCGGTGGCTTCAGTCAGGCAGGCCGTGTACATCTCACACTTAGGGTAGTTCCATGGAACATGTCAACCGCTAACCGAGATAGAATGGGACAAATGCCGTCATAAAAGTCGAAAAAAGAGTGCAGAACATTATGAAAATAAAATACTTTCAGGACAGTTCCACTAGATACGTCAACAGCTGACTAAGTGAGACAAAATGGGACATTTCCTGCCATGAAAGACGACACAGCATGTGGAACATTTGAGAGCTTGTGCATTAACGATGGGATCTCTAACCATCGTAAGAACTACATTAGTGCATCGGTGCTGAATGCACACTCGTAACGTTCAACATGCAGAGGTAATGTAATTCTTACGTTAGTAAGAGATCCCATCGACATTGCACAGGTTCTTACTTAGCAAAATACACTCAGGACAATTTCACCAGACATATCAACAGCAGCTGACTTAGTGAGACAAAATTGTTCAGTTCCTGTTATCAGTGGCGAAACAGTATGTGGAACATCATGAAAACACGTTTAGGATAGTTTCACATGAGATGTCATCAGCTCACTTAGTGAGACAAAATGGGACTGTTCCTGCCAAAACAGGCAACACAAAGTGCGAGATATCATAAAATTACACTTGAGTACAGTAAATAGCCAGGGCTATGACCACATAAAACAGAAAGGCGAGGAATTATCCTGTAGCTGGGTGACAGCTGTCCTTTTGAAGAAAAAACCTGTGATAGCCTGGCAAAGCTGATTAAATTGATAGCCTGATTAGCCTTCTCACTTGATAAATAGATCTCCATTTACACGACATACTGGCAAATAGATAAACTAGCATGAATAGAAGATGATTAAGCCATGTTTTAGAGCTGTAAAATATTACCTCCAGGGGCGAAAGATCTTTATAATAAAATATTCGCCGATTATCAATTTATATGTCCTTAGCAGACTACTACCCTTCTAATAAGCTACAAAAGCCACTGTTGGAGTTTATTTACTTCATTGTCAAATCCATTCCCACTTCACCCTTATTCAGAATCTGATACACGCATAATCAAATAATGTCCATAATTAAGAGATGTAGAAATGAAGCAACAAACTTAGACAGTGACTTAGGCCAAAATTGAGATGAAGCAAAGATCTCTTCAGGGGACTGAAAGGGCACACATAAACAGACTTTGATTATGAGACACGCAGCAGGCTTCACTAATGATTTTAATCGTGAAACGGAACCAAAACAATACTGTAAACATGCTACGTCACAATCCGGTTCTGGCATTCTGGAGCAAAATGTTGTGAGATTTATATTTTCATAGGTTTATAAATTTGAAATCACGACTCATTATCAATAAAGAACATGGATAAAACCTGACACCCAGAAGTGAAGCTGCGTGTTATCAAACTGCCTATTTTATAACTAGAAGTGGTCAATTTTATTTCTTTNCCCCCCCCCCCCCCACCTTCGTCTCTCTCTTACAATGATTACTCTGTCAAAAAATCTAGTCTTCGCCCCTGATTGTTTATGAGTCAACTTACATGCAGAACACAAGAACCCACTGTTGGAGATAATGAAATAATATTATAATAAAACCATGGCCGTGGGGCCAGGATTGAATAAAGGTTGCTGAACAGCTTATGGAAGTATCAGCGGAGCCACATACAAGTAGTATAGCCTTTCACATGTTGTAAAAACAGGCTTTTCTGGGCATGATAATAACAGCCCCCCCCCCTTTTTTTTTGGTCACTTGAATGTCTTATCATAATCATTTCTCACGCAGCATGGCCATCTCAACATCGACTGAACCCACGAATCTTTTAACACAACTATACCATCCATTCTCATCATTAAAAACTAGACTACTTGCTGTACCTTTTCCTGTCATTCATACAATGTATTGGGAACCTACTTTTCAAGCACGTAAATTTACCGACAAATCATTTGTCCGAAAATTTCATGTTACCTGGCAGCCGTGACGTCATCATGTCAAGCTTTTAACAAAATGGCGGCTAGCGATCCAGCCACTCTCGAAGATCTACCGCCATTTTCTTTAAAGCTTGGCACGATGCCATCACGGTTGTCTTAAAATTCGAATTTTTTCGATAAGTCAGTTTATTTAGACGCTGGTTAAAGGACTGTACATCAGACCGACGTTACAACTTTATGAATATATCAAAACCATGTTCCCCTCTTTTTCATAACTAGACCCATATGCATTGAGCCAGGTACCTTGATGCACTGCAGCTACCGAGCTACCAACCCTAGCACATCATCATGGTTCTGCTGGTCAAGCAAGTCCTGGTGGTTTCGACTCTGATAGTGCTTTTCTATCCACCAACTGTCCTTACTGAAGACATCGTCATCACCGACGTAGCAGCATCAGCAGCTACCACATCACCAGCAGACTCTGCCAACACCAACATCACCACCATCATCGACTGGTCAGACAACGTCATAGTGGCGTCAAGCGAGGAGACAGTGACGATGAAGATGGGTGACACAAGGACACTATCCGTCGTCATTTCCGTTCTGTGCGAGAGCAATGACGTCAGATACACTATAGCACTGGAAACGTACAACTATGAAGTGGCCTACTTTTCGGGCAAACAAGAGACTCTCCTTTCTCTTTCTTGTCAAGATCTACATTCAATCGACTCAGCCACAGGTCTTGATGTTGGGGATGTGAACTCATCCTCTATTTCATCAGAAAGATCAAACTCCAATGCAGGAGGAAATCAAAATGACACTTCGGTGACCAAGAATAGAAGCAATGAGAATGAAGACGATACATTATTATATCTAGAGATGGTGGCCGGTGGCAAGAAGTGGAGTCCATATCCGCGATTGGTCCACCGAATGACCCTGACCATTGTTGCAGATCTACTGGGCCGGACGTGGCTGATGTTCATATCGAATAAGACATCAGATCTTCATCCAGAGGGTTACAAGGAATATGAGATCGGTGATCTTGTAAGTTTGTTGTGTGATGAAGTGTGACCGGAGAATGACATGGGTTGTCAGGACGGATATATATGTGTCTTTGTGTGTGAGATACTGAGAGAACGTGCTTAAAGTTTTATATATATTTGTATAGTGATACTGATAGAGATATAAAAAAGCAGCTTCATGAGGTTGGCAAATAATATAAAGGACAGTCAGCCTACACCTTACTCAGAATTCTGGATGGACTGTCTTTTTAACCGAGAAGAACATTTCTCTCTGGGTAATCTAACTGATTAATAAGTCTGTATTGTACGTTTGTGATAAAAATTTATTAAACACATTATTAAAGCATAGTAATGTAATAAACTATAAACCATGCACACTTTTTGCAAGGGACATTTGCATTTCAGAATGCTCCATACACGGCAAACAATGATTCCGAAACAGAAGGCGAGAAAAGAACATCTTCAAAGGGTGTGGTGGTGTATGAAATCCCGGTGGTGGTTCTCAGAAAAGTACGGCCCATTGACATTATATTCCGGTAAAGTTATCTCCGTTGCTGTAGATGTTACTGTTCCTCTTGTTGTCGCTCTTGATTCTATAGTTTAAATTACATGAAGAGGAGGCATAGTTTGTCGTTCTGAAAATGATTGATTAAAGTTTACATATGTGTAATTCTTTAACTTTTACTATGCAAGGATTTGTACCTGCAGTTTTAAAAACGTTTTGTTTACAACGGTGATGTAGTTATGCACAGTACAGCAGTACACCACAGATGGCGGTGTTATGGAAAAGAAAGAGAGAGGCGTTTGGGCATTATCTACTATGCATACCCAACTATTATTTCAGAACTTTCACAGTATTTCCAATAAAGTTAGTTACGTATGAAATGTTTTTGTTGTTGTTTTTTTTAAATAAGCGCGCTCGAGTGCATATATATTCTTCGTATTCTGCCTTGAGATGACACAGGAAAGCAAATCCAATTTTTTATCAAAGCTATGTTAAGCTACATTTTGAATCAGTGAATTAAATCCCTTCATTTTCTGCAAAACAGCTTTAGTTCGCCTCTAATTTGCAATTCAGTACCATGCCTTATTTACCATGACTTACTTTTGTAGATTTCTTGATATTTATTTAGTCTTCAAAATTTGCCTCCTTCAGCCATTTCATGACAGTACTAATCTATTTGTCTTCAATGTCTCTCCTAGGGCGGTTCTGTTCACCATGATTGCTCTGTCCGCTGTGGGCATGGGTTGTAAGACAGACCTGCAGATAGTGAAGGACGTGCTCAAGAAACCGGTGGCCCCCATTATGGGCTTCATCGCACAGTACATTTGCATGCCTCTGGTAAGCAGCTCTGGTGATCTGTTGCATTGGTGGCATTGTTAGCAGTAAACAGGATACGACTAGACCGGTCCGAGGGCAAATATTTGTGAGGTCTTAAATTTTCTGTAGATCTTATAAATTAGATGGCACGGCGCACGGTCATCATGAAGAGAAAATTATTTCAAATTTAGGTCAGTGAGACTGGCTTTTTTAGCTATACATGATGGCATGTTTTGTTGTTGTTGTTGTTGTTGCTCTTGTTGTTGTTGTTACTTTTGTTGTCTTTGTTATTGCTAATGATGATGTTGTTGTTGTTGTTGTTGTTGTTGTTGTTGTTGTTGTTGTTGTTTCAAAGTAACCCTTGCTTTTCTCAAATATTTCTCAGACAATTATTACCCTGTCAAAAAGGTCAGTCTTCGTTTGAGAGGGCATTATTCATTGTGGTAACATTATATAGCTCTGTGAACAGTGTGGAGAGGAATAACTACATGTAACTTTTTCTTTTCTTGTCTCGTCTATATAATCTATACATAAACACATAAATTGTCTTTATCTTCAGATTGCATTCACGGTATCTCAAGTGGTGGAGTTTGACAATCCTGCCGTCCGATTGGGTATCTTTGCCTGCGGGGTGTGTCCCGGGGGTGGAGCCAGCAACATCTTCACCTATCTCCTGAAAGGAGACATCTCACTCAGTGTCACCATGACTTGTATCAGTTCTGTCGGAGCGTTGGGTAGGTTGGTTGGTCAGTCTGTCGATCGTTCAGTGGTGGATGGATGGATGGATGGATGGATGGATGGATGGATGGATGGATGGATGGATGGATAATGTTTTTTCTGTTGTGGGTTAGCAATACAGACAGCAATGATGATGCTGATGATGATGATGAAGATGATGATGATGATGATGATGATGATGATGATGATGATACTGATGAACTGTGTGCATTGTAGCTGATAGATATAGATCTGTTCAGTATTGTCATTTTATGTTCTTACTGAGGAATCAACTACGATCGAAATTGTAATTAAATTTCTTCATATTCATAATTTTTTTCTTTGGAAATTTTTACCTGTTTCAAACATGTTTTCAAAGAAAGAATGACGACAATGATGATGATGATGAAGAAGCAGATATCGCAGACAAACGATTTTCAGGGAGTATAATCAAATTATTTCAGCTCTTATAGACAATTTAAGTCGGTTACCTCCCTCAATACAATTTATGTTTTTTTCAGTCTCTGTTCTATTTGACTTTTGTCCTCAGCTATGATACCACTGTGGATGTTCACCCTTGGCCAGCGATTCAACGATGAGAAGATCTCTGTCCAGGTTCCTTTCTTGAAAATTCTGGAAACCTTAATCATTGTTGTCCTTCCTCTGATTGTCGGATTCGTCTTCAACATCAAATTTCCGAAAATCGCAGCCAAGTTCAAGAAACTGGTTAAACCTATAGCCATTTTCACCATTCTGTTCATACTAACTGTAGGGGTGTATTCCAACCTTTACATGTTCCGCCTCTTTCGTGGAGGAACTGTAGTTGCAGCTTGTCTTCTGCCATACGTGGGTTACCTCCTGGGAGCTCTCCTGGCCTTAGCGTCATGCCAGCCTTGGCCGAGGGTCAAGACTGTTGCCATAGAAACTGGTATACAGAACACGACCGTGGCGTACTTGATGCTGACGTTTTCACTTCCGGCTCCTGACAGCGATCTGGCTGCGGTAGGCTCGGCGGCTTCCGCCCTGATGACGCCACTTCCGCTGTTGATTATTTGTGTTTTTTATGCCATTTATAATAAATACAAAAAGCGTAAGGAAGGAGGTGGCGAAACGAAAGACAATAAGCTTAGGAGAGAGGTGAAGGAAGAAGAGGAGGAAGAAGACGGAAGAGGAGAACGCACTCCTATGACTGAAGTGAAGAGCANGTCCGTGGTTAAGGAAGTATCAGGTGTACGTTTTTGATTGGTGCACGCCAATAAAAGTGAGTGATCACTAACTAGAGGTTCGTTAGAAATGTGACGTCTTATACGTTAATTTGAAGAAAAAGCTTGACATCATGTGGGCACACATTTACAGTTTTTTAAAAAATATATTAGTGGAATGTATTATCAACAACTTTGTGTCAGAGGAGGATGGTTCCAAAACAGTGATATATTGCAATCAATGAGGCACAGATATAAGTATAGCAAACACCACTTACAAACAAGTCAGTGCATTAGTTTTTAGCTCTTCCACATTAGTCACAGCCCACAGACTGATGCTTTCTCTCTAAGGATGGTCTTTACGCAGCGTCGCAAAGATGAAACAATGCAGCCCGAATGTTTGAAAATGTTAGGTATATTTCATGACGTCAATTATCAGAGTTGACTCAATGTGCTCGCCATTTTATGTGAGTAAAAGGTGTAAGAAAACAAACCCATCGCGTCACTCTTAGTGGGTTTTTTTTTTTTTTTGGTTTGCTGAGATTATGCAATTTTTTACCTTTAGCATTCCATGAGTGTTTATATGAATATGAATATCTTTAAACTTGATCACCAGCCTTTTCTTTGTGAGTTTTGGATGCAAATTGCGGTTTACGCTGAAACAATAGATCATAGATGAACTGTTATGGTCTCTGCACCGTGAACTGACGTTTTTTTGTTGTTTTTTTAATTTACCTGGAGCCTCGTCTGCAGGACTTTTCATGTCATAATATCATTGTGTTATAAACATGGCCTTGGACTATTTTTTTTTTTTGTTAAAGAATGGTATCATGTTTTTTATGAGAGGAAACTTAACAACTGGCAGATATATTTATCCGCCATAATTGCAGTTACAAGAATACACACTGACTGTTCTTTGTTTGCCATAAAATACCCCNTACATCATCATCCCTCCCACACACACACACACTCACCCACCCGCCACCCACCCCTCGTGTTCTCTCGAGAATGTGAAAAATGACCTAGGCTATTTTCGTAGCTACGACGATAATTTGCTCATCGGCAAATCACACTGTTAAACTCTATTTGGCCGCACTTATAAGATGTGTCTGTCAATATATGCATTTATAATGGACCAGACCTGCCTTTTGTTTATTTGAGTTATTTTTGTTTTGTTTTATATTTCCTGTTGCTACCAATTATTGTTGTTATTGTTGTTGTTGTTGTTGTTGTTGTTGTTGTTGTTGTTGTTGTTGTTGTTCTTGTTGTTGATTTTGTCTGGTTGCACACGAAACGCCTTATCGTGGGAAGGGAGACAACTGGAGAGCTTCAGTCGTGTTTTCTACTCAAAGCAAGAAGTGTTTCGGCCCTTTACTCCTGAAATTTTAAATTTAGGGATGGGCCACATTTAGGACAGTTGTTTTGAATTATTACTACTACTGTATTATAATTTCTCTTGAATTTATCTTCTTCTTTTTTCTTTTTTCCTTCTTCTTTTTCTTCTTCTTCTTCTTCCTCTTGTTGTTAATGTAGTTGTTGTTGTTGTTGTTGGTATTGCTGTTGTTGTTGCTGCTGTTGTTGTTGTTGTTGTTGTTATTGTTGTTGTTGTTCTTCTTCTTCTTCTTCTTCTTCTTCTTCTTCTTCTTCTTCTTCTTCTTCTTTTTCTTCTTCTTCTTCTTCTCCTTCTTCTTCTTCTTCCTCTTCTCCTTCTTCTTTTCTGCCTCTTATTGTCCTGTTAACACCGTCGTTGTTACAAATAATGGTGCTTAATTTGTACCACCAAACATAGTGATCAATAATTCTGCGACTGTGAACACTTTAGACGAAATCATATATCTAAATGTTTTCAGCGAGAAAAACTAGACTACATGTAATAATGTGCCCATAAGCTCTATGCCTTCAGTTATCTTTGTGTGCTGAGTTTTAAACTATTGGGTGCTAGAATAAATTTTGAATACTGAGAAACGGTCGAGGAACCACTTGCATTGTAATGGGTGCATTATAATTTACTATGCCTTACGAGTAAAGATCTTATGGCCCATTGAGATATATAAGGAGACGAGAGGCATGATGGCATTAACTTGAATTCAGACTCATGCTTTACATTGGATCGCTGGTTTTTTTGGTGGTTTTTTTACATATTCACGAGTAAAACATTTCATATTGCACAGAAACTTTGCAGATCGCTAGTTCATTGTCCCTGCAAACATTATGCTAAAAAAAAAACAAACTTCTAGTATGTTGAATTATGAAAGCAAAATATCCATCTAAGACATGTCATTGTCCACGGCCATTTCTAGACTGGGTTTATCACCCGATGGTAATGACTAGATGGCGCCACTTTATAGATCAGCTATAGTATTACATATTACTCGTGTCAATTAATGATTTATCATGTATTCACCTGGTGTCTCTAAAATTAACATATATTCTCCATTGCATATATTATCCCATTTTAAGGTCACTGTCTATGCCCTGTAGACACGAGTTAAGCCTGTAAACGTTTTTGGTGACTTCCAAGGCAGGTTGGTTATCTTGGCTGATGGCAACATTAAACCGTGTAGCAAGAGTAATGAAATTTACATAATAAATAGCATAAAGGCTTCAAGTAACGTTGCAGGGATGATATGTTGCCCGATGAGAATAATATGAAATAGAAGAATAAAGACTTAATTCAGATCAGCACATTGCTATACATGTGAGGGGCTTCTATGATAAAACCCCGTAAGTGCTAAAGGGGAAGTAGTGGCAAAAGAGATCAGGTAAAAGAAAATGTTTTTTTTTAAGGAAAGGTGAAATATAATGGTGAAAAATTGTAGGAGAGATGTAAATTGATTGGAAATATTCAGGTATACTAAACGCACCTACTGCTACCTAAAGCAGGCAAAATAAAATGAAAAGTTAAGATGGTGGATAAAGCGTTTTTTTGCACAAAGCTTCAAGTTTAACAGTTTAACAAGTTTATTTAAAGCTTATTGTACAAAAAAAAATAAACGCATGGGACAGGAGGACACACATTCACAGCTTAACGACACTCTACACAGAAGTGACACAAGTAAACTGGATTAGACTTAATTATAGAGGCCTGAACTAAAGATTTCATTACAATATCCAAAAATCAACATGATCCTCAAAAGTTCCATGGCATTTTCTGATTGCATAAGTTGCCTATACTTCAGTATATTCGATCTAGTAAAATATTTCTTATCTTTATATATAACTTTCAGAAACAAACCAATCACTATAGAAATTCAACGTAATATATTATTGAAGAATGGTGTTTGACATATAAGATCTGAGACAATAGTTCTGCTGTTTAGTACAAATTTAACAATTCTGTCAGCAGAGAACTCACTATTTAACTAACGATTAATATAATTATCTACTTTGAAGATGTACATACACTCATGCAAGCAGAAATTCAAAATAAATTCTAAATAACTGATCCCACTCATATTCCATCAGATAATCCGATCCCACTGACAAAAAGGATGAATATCGTATTTTAAAACATCTAGAGAGAGTTATTGGCAATGATTTTACCATTCCCCATTAGTATTCTAATATGGTATGCTGCTGTGACTTTAAAAGTCTGAGCATGTTTTGTTTTAGTCGATTGTATGCTGACTTCGTAGGTTGGTAATTTGTTGTGAGCACGTGTGAGTGCAGGGATCTCTAGGCAAGCCATGGATATTCCATATATTGTAGAATTGTTGTTGACGATGTGGAAATGAACTTCCTAAAGTGGATAATAAAGGTACATGACATGTATACTTTACCTTACCTTACGTTACCTTACGTTACCTTACGTTACCTTACCTTACCTTACCTTACCTTACCTTACCTTACCTTACCTTACCTTATCTACAAATGCCTTACATACGGTTTCATAGAAAAATAAGCTTTTGTGAAATTCAAGCTGCTGCAGTAAAAAGCATTGGCTTTTTCACTGGTTCTAGAGGATTCGCCTTAGGCTTCCACGAAGAATTGGTCAATTACAGCAGAAGCTTATTAGGAGATACAATCATTGCTTACGAGGTCTGTCTCAAAAATAACTTTCCCTAACCCACATTTCAAAAACCAATGAAGATAATGTCACCAAATTTGGAACAATGTACCTTCATTATATTAGCCATTCAACATTGTCACCAACATTGTCCAAGCACTTCTGCCACCGACGCAACCAGCTTTCAAAGGCGGCGACATATGTCTCTTTGTCCAGCACTCTAAGAACAGCGTTTGTGGCCAAGATAATGTCTTCCCCTATCTCAAACCGCTGTCCCCGAAGGTGTTCTTTCATTTTAGGGAAGTGAAAGTCACAGGGGGCCAAATCAGGAGAATATCGGGCGGTTATACGAATGCAGAAGTTCTGTCACCACATTGGCTGTGTGCACAGGTGCGTTGTCATGGTGAAAAATCACATCAGTTTCAGATGATGCCTTTGTTATCCAGGACGCTTTTTCCTTATGGCAGGTCGTAACTTTTCTTGAATAACCATTTTGTAGTAGGTAGCATTGACAATAGTGCCTACTGGAACAGGCCACGATAAGTTGATGCCTTTGTTATCAAAAAATATATTGTGCATGACTTTCAATGCACCCTGTTTGCGACAAACTTTCGCTGGGCGAGGTTCATCAGAGTCCAACCACACAGCAGATTGCCTTTTCAGCTCTGGGTCCCAAGAATAGACCCAGGTCTCCTCGCCAGTTATTATTCGATCTAAAAACTGCTGACCCTCGCGACGATAACGACGAAGAAAACTTCTGGCGCCCGTCATTCGTTGTTCCTTTTCATCTTGATTCAGCAAATGGGGCACCCATTTAGCGAACATCTTCTTTTTGTCAAGTTTACCCGTCAAAATTCTATGAACCGAGGCAGAAGAAATAGAAACTTCATCTGATATCTCCCTGCATGTTTTTTCCTTTTGTCTTCACCAATGGCTATCTTTACAATATCGATATTTGCATCTCCACATGCAGTCACAGGCCTTCCAGGTTGTGATCCTTCCTCAACACTGATTCGCCCCTCATGAATCTCTCTTACCCATGATCTTACAGTTTGAATAGATGGAGAGTAATCTCCTAAAGCAGCTAACAGATCTTGATGAATTTTCTTGTGGCTTTTTTCCCAAAAGAATCGGAAATTTTATTACTGTTCTGATGTCATATCTGGAGAATGATTTTTTCAAAATGTTGACGTCCATTTTGCTGGTTAAACTCATGACAGATGGTATAAACAAACCCCTATAACTTTGCTTCCGTTCAAGGCAGTGCCACAACGTTTTAAGGGGAATTTCCGTATATGTTGGTGCTCATTAGTGTGAAGTTCCATGGATTTAGTTTAATATTTCAAGATTTTACAAGGTGGAGAACGTTATTTTTGAGACAAACCTCGTACCTCAATTTTCTGATAGCACACTCTCATTCAACAGGTCACAGCTAAGAGTTTGTAGTTTTGCATTTTCAAATAGGGATGTTTCAACAAAGTGGAATGCAGTAATTGATGTGATGCTGAAGATAGCTCGGACAATTCCATGAAAAGTGAGTGACATCTCTGCATTTATAAATATACCATGATCAGGTATAATGATCGACCTCAAATTGTTTCTCATTGTCATTAGCCGGTGTGGGCCTGAAACGGGTCTTTGAGCTACGGTACATCCTTGACCAACACATGTCCTGACCGTCCAGCTCTCCAGCACTTTGTACCTGATTCTTTTAAGATCGCGAGGTTGTTGAAAGAACGTTGGGGTAAACGGATGTTTGGAGTAAGCTGCTAGACGTAAAACACATCATCACTAATAACATGTTCATTGCTATGGTTTATCAAATGAGCATCATCATCATAATGACCTGCGGACATACAGACGAGCATTCGCTTAAACTCCAATCTGCCTCTATTTTTCTGCATACAAGTTACACCTAACAAAAAAATTAATGTTGTGCATTTATTGACTTAAAATGGTGAACTTTGTTAATACGTACATTTACTGACTTAGTTACTTAGTGGTGAACTTTGTTAATACGTACACTTAGTTACTTAGTGGTGAACTTTGTTAATACGTACACTTAGTTACTAAGTGGTGAACTTTGTTACCACGTACACTTAGTTACTAAGTGGTGAACTTTGTTAATACGTACACTTAGTTACTAAGTATAAATTGCACATGCACCATCCTATACGTTATATCGATGGTCTGGTGTACTCAGTCTTCCAAGGCCATTAGCCCCTCATTTGGTCTCTATAGTTACTGCACTGTATGTATTGTGGACTCCCTCTTTGCCCAGCCTCGACAGATGCTCCTGAAAGTATACTATTCTATTTCCAACCACAGTTCTCTTCTTACAAGAGAAGTTGCCACCCCCCCCCACCCCCCATAAAAAACAACAACAACAAACAAACAAACAAACAAATGGTATTGTCATAAAGTATGGATGCAGGTCATGTGATAGGAGGCATTGAGATTAATTATAGTCCTGGTGGAGCACAAGGACTGGACTCTTATTATCATATATGACTTTTCGTATGCTCCACTACTGAAGCCATTTTTTTTGTAGGGTAAGGAAGAAACATAGATAGAGCGCTCATCGTGATAGGAAGAAAAAAAAGGTCCTAATTCAACAGTACTGACGACTAATCACACAAAAATCAAGAAGTTTATTCTCCCAGATTTCTTGAACTAGTAGTGCATACGGCGAGCTTTGCCATCTTTCTTTCTCTCGTCCTACAAAAATGAGATTCTATAGAGCGTGGATTGGGCTGCAAGCTAGGCGATCGCCTAGGCTGCAAGCGAACAGGGCAGTGCGTGCTCGGTGTCTAATACCTGGAGTTCCACATTATAACCTTACATCAAGAAACCATAGCCAAGGTACCTGAAGCGTAAAAGACGATGCTTGATATAACGTTATGACCAGTGGCCAGTGTTAAAACACGGTCTAGCCCCCGGGTAACATTTATCGCTCCTCGCTTCACTGGCTTCAGGGTATCTCATGTAGGCCCCTTTTGGCGTGACAGAACTGTCCCGCTGACCATGCCAGAATTGTCGACTGTCATCGGTCCCCACACCCGGGCGGAAACTCTAACAATAATTATTATTGTCCGAAAAGTGCCGCGAAGTGTTTGCGGAGGACCTGTGACATTTGCCTAACTTAGTAAGTGTCGCTAAACGAGCATAAAATCGTAAAGAGGTTTCTCCTTTGTTACATGGTCCCATACTTTGCTTTTATTTTTAGACTGTGATAACCCCATGAGATCATTTTAAAAAAAAAATCTAAGTTCGAATGTACCAGAAAGTTTACAAGTTTCACTAACTTGCAAGTTACACTTAAAGGACGCCAGCCTTTCAATTAAAAAATCTTTTCTCACGGGTTAACAACTGTAAGAAACTCTCTTACATTCTACAGCCTCCTTGCAGTATTACCAAATATCCGGAGTGAACAACAACAAAAAAAAAATGGAGAGGTCACAAATCTGCCCCACTTTAATAACTTATTTTACTTTCTACACTGGCAAACAAAATTATTCGAGGTTTTTATTCATACTTACCAATGAAGGCACGTCTAAAGTGCGCAGTCATAACCACTATGTACACGAACAAAATACATTTCTTTGACACTTTTACTGCGCGGATTGTTGAAGCATACTACACTCCAAACCTACTTTTTTTTTTCTTTTTGTCCGAAGTTTGTATAGTGGTGTAGATATCTACATATAAAAGGAAAAAAAAAACTAGGCGAGGGATTTTATAGTGAAAAGCAGGGGCGGGACGACTTTGATATGGGAAAGGGTAGACCTAGAGGAGCAATACATTTCGTAGGTTAAAGTGAAAACCTTCGATTTAGTGAGGTTTTCACCTTTGGAATGTTAACAATAATAATGAGGTCTATTAACTCTTGTACCCAGGTCAATGCCTGCTCTTGCGACTCAGCACTGGCACTGCCCTCTCCCAATCAGGCCAGATCACTCAACTTCTAAGTAGCATTGGGAGCCATTGCCATCAGTAGGCCTAATCACTAACATTTTGGCAGTACCTTTCATTGCCTATGACCAGGTACCCGTTGCCATATGCAGGGGCTAATCACTAGTATTCTGACGATGTCTTTCACTGTCTATAGCCTGGTACCCATTTATAAAAGGGAAATATGAATGAAATGCTTTCTCAAGCACTTACAACATGACAATGGCAGGAATCAAACCAATGACCTTCAAATTCTGCATACAGAGTCATAGACTGACCTTTCTTTCATATAAAACAAAAGCTGTCAGTAATGAGATGTTCATCAATTGACATCACTAACAAATTTTTCTAATCACCATCCCCCTTTCCCGTGGACTTTATATCCGAAACGATTCCTTGATCTTGGAGGGGAGGGAGCGAGGGACAGAAGGGGGCTCTAAAGATGTAGTTTTATCCATGCCACTGATCCCTACTTTGATCAGTTTTGATCAGGCATTGCCCTACATCTTGATACCTACACTATACTTCAGTCCCTTTCTTGTTATACATTAAAGTTGATCCGCCCCACCAAAGCAATGTTTATGGCCTGGCTGGGCCACGTAACAGGGTAGACCTTCAGTTTGCTAACGTGGGGTGGTTGTGAGTCTGGGACCAACCAAGCGTGGGGGTAAATAAAGTTTAAGGGAACGACCAGAGAAGCATTGGGACTTCCTATACTGCTCTGAAAAAGTTACAGACTGATTCGAATCTTTATTCACTGTCACACTGCCTTGTACTAGTGATAAGAAGCTGCACAGTAATCCATTTTTTAAATGTTATCTTCAGAAATTTTTGTTATGGCGATTAGGTAGAAAGTTTTCATTATGGAAACTTCGTAAGTGACAACATATTTGTCTTTAATGACATAAGGTCGTATAACATTTCACTGAAAGAGAGTTATACAATGTCATACGTTGGCACGGACGATTTGTAGTGAAACTGTTCACGCAGTCATTACTTAACAGTTTCTTGCTTATATTAGCACACTAACACACTTCCATTCAACAGTCCCAATTGCTTTGTTGCCAGTAAAAAGCACTCTGGATATCACACAAAACTCTTAAAGACACGTTCAGTAGCTTGATTCGAGAGGTGGTTATACTGTCAGTTTTCCATTGTAATGCTGCATTTGCTGGGATAGATTTCCGCATTTTTTTTTGACAGTAGCTATATACGGTCCTACTTAAGTAGAGAATAATAATAATAATAATGAGAAGAAAAATATTGATAGAACATGAAATAAACAAAATACGATCTTTTTATTTTTTGTGAGCAGTATACGTGTTGAAAGTGAAAACCCATTTCTTCATGTACCCGGAAAAAGTATGCACAAACAAAACTGACAAAACAAAATAAACAACGACATGGAAATGGAATCAGTTCAGGGGTGGGGGTAATAGTAGGGGTG
>JAWQUT010000157.1:420984-441741 GCA_033807755.1 Ellobium chinense
AGGAGGAGGGAAGGCATACATTATAATTATATAAATACACAATATTACAAAAGAAATCCATGAAAAAAGTCATTGCTAGACACCATGGTGTAGTGTCCTGGTCCTGTCAGCTCTAAAGCCAGATGTTCATTTGCTCCTGATTGGAGTGCGGAAAAGAGCGAAGGATCTTTCCCAAGGCCGTCATGGCGCAGATTGTCCGACTCAGGAATCGAACCCACAAATCTTGGTTAGACCTCAGTGTCTTCAGGTTGTGGGAACAACTTACAAGCCGTGTGACCATGCTGCCTCTCAGAGAAAGAAAGAAAGAAAGAAAGAAAGAAAGAAAGAAAGAAACAAACAAACAAACAAACAAACAAACAAGCAAAGAAAGAAAGAAAGAAAGAAAGAAAGAAAGAAAGAAAAGAAAGAAAGAAAGAAAGCATGTGGTACATGAAGCTATGACTTCTCAAATTTGGTGATGAGACACGGGGTACATAACATGCCTGACGTATAGGCCTGTGAATGGGTGATAAGCCTTGCTTTATTCTGCTAGTTGACTTATAGAGATTTATCAGGGAATCTCGAAAGTCGTTCCCAGCGTCTCATATTTTTTAGCTTTTTGTCTGTATAGTATCATCTCTCCAACAATGGCAACTTTATTGCCTTGTCTTTCCACCTTGAGCTCGACAGGGGGTCCTGCCACAACACCTGTGTCTGTGAGAAGAGTGCCAGGAACCGTGAGAGGTTTTTTTGTTTTTTTTGTTGACACAGCACTGTCCCAAACTCGAGGTGAACTCGGAAGTCCAGCGAATTTCGTGGGCAATATCACAAGACTCTTCCCCCCTAGTGCTTGGTTTAGAGTTAGAGGCAGGGTTGGGGTTAGGGGTTAAGATAGAAAAAAGCAACCTTGGGACGGTCCTGAGATATTATTATCATTGTCTAGAGACTCTCTCATATGCGTTTTCTTCTGTCTAGTCCTGTCCCTAACCCTAACCAAGCACTAGGTCAGAGGGTCCCGGGATATTGCCTAGGCTTTTGTATATTTAAAGGCAGTATCATGGGAATCCCCCAAAGGGCAGTGCTGAAAGTTAGGGATGGAGATCGAACCCGGAAGTGCGGCAAATGTTGTAAACAAAATGTTAATGCTGACTCAACCCTGAATTTACGCCCACAGATGGGATAAAATGCTTTGTGCAATTGCAACTCTTTTTTGTCTGAGGTAAATATGGTCCGCCCAGTGTGTAAAAAAGCCTGTAAATTTACTCTAGACTATAGAGCGCTTTATAGTCTGCAGTGGCATGCATAATATTGAAACGGGTATCCACATAACTCCCTCATAATGACATCATGATTAAAATACACAACTAGGTCCCTACTGAAGAGATTTAACACCTGTCAGTTATGCCGTTGACACAACCGTTAGTACCAGAAGGTTCGTAATATCAACATGTACTTGTACTTCGAACGCCTTAGTATCCGAGAATATCTAATAAATACTAAATTCGGCATCATCCAAGCAGTTCAAGAAACGAGTTAATTCTCAGTAAGCGTGTTTGTATTCAGTGTGGACCACTGTTCCATAATGCAAGCTTTTTGCTACTTTATTGTAAAGTACCCGCCACCCGGCACGCGACCTGGCTCTGACCATGACCCCAGGCCAGAATACCCAAGATGATGGATAGTCCACTACAACAAATTGTTAAGGTAGGAAGTTTCAGGTGGCTTATGTCAACAAAGGCAACACAAAAAGGAACATTCCATCCGACTCCGCTCTGATGGATGACCGTCCAGTATGAGGCGTCGGTCATTGGACGCTCCCCCCCCCCCCCCCCCCCCCCCCCCCCCCCNCTCCTCCTCCCCTCCCTGACTATGTACATACTCCAACTTAGTTTGGCGACCATAACCTTGAAGATATTTGATCATCATGTCGCGTCTACTTGTGTAAATTTATCTCGATCGCCATTTTCTCATGTCCCACATATTATAAAATATAATGAAAAGCAGTGTGCAAGTCACCAGAGAGTGAATTTTGAACCCTATAGAGTCTTTTCAAAGTCTTGCTGTCCAGTTTAGTGCACAACGCCTGCATTTCCTTTCTAGCTCTATGGCCGTCCCCAGCCGGCCACTAAGTGACATTATTTGGGAAGCTAAAGAGGGAAGTGTTGGCTTTAAATTTTCTTGCCAGCAAAAATCAACTTGGACAAGGAAACCACCTGCCTAATGCGACCGTTGTTTGTAAGAAACGAATGGTAGTTGTTAAAGACAGGCTTGACTGTGCTAACGCTGATCTGCTTCCCAAATTCCCCATCCACCCTAGAAATATCTGGCGAAATTGAGTGATTAATTTAAACAAACGATATTACGATATTCAGAGGTATGTGCACTTGGACAGCAGGTTCACGAGCCTGTTTTGGAAATCATTCGGCCAGTTTTTTAGCTTATAATGATTAATATGTCGTGGATGAACAAAACCCCGTTGTGTGGTGGATAGGATGCTCGATTAGCAAATTGAGAGATATTTGTGTGGTTCTGGTAAAAGAACAAAATTTGAAACAGAAGACTAATTTTGGTGCTTCTTATCCAAACTGATATTGCATAAGACCCGATATGTAAAATGAAAAAATCTCAAGACATATTTTGCATTAGTTTGGGTGCTTATCTGTATGTATGGTCATCCACAGAGGCTTTCTTTAAACAGTGGCTCTTTCTTGCATAGTAAGGAGCGACCCTCGCTCTCGCCATCCAGTTTTCGAATAATGTCTACGCCCATGTAACCATCCCCTTCACGACAACAATTAACTCGAAGGTGTCACCTTCTAAGATGCGGTATTTGATTTCTCAGCGGATGGCCAGGACACAAATGGACCTCCTCAGAGGACCACTCGCATCTTGTTTCAGCGCACAAGTGAACAATGTTCAAAGCTAGTTTTGGTCTTCCATGGCTGACTTGAATTTCTTGTCCAGAAGCCACCAGCTATACTATGACCTTTGCAAACCAGGCCACAGGCCTGTGCAGCATTATGGCCTGGTTTCATTTGAGAAGCGAAATTTGGGATGGCATCGTCGTTCCAGTTTAAAACATCTAAGGGATGTGGTTGTAAAGTTCATGTACCCCAAAAGGTCCTAACTTCCAACTGCTGTCAGCGCTATCCTAATTTTTGCTGACCATTTCGACTGACAGATAATCCAGATAAGCATCTAGACCATATAGAAATGAATTCGAATGGGGGAATACGAGTAAACGTTTGTGCTAAATGCCATAATTTTAACCTACCACCATGAAACCTCTTTGGGACCTCAGGCTGTGTCGACAAGGAGATTAGCTTTCCTTGCCCTTTGTAGGCTCTCTCTTAGCAAACACTGACTTCAAACATTGCTGTCGTATTTTAATAAGGTTATATATACTGTTCAAGAAGGCAATGAAAAAATTAAGGCAGGCAACAGTTTTGTTCGCTAACCTCTTGTCAGGGAGAAAAATAACTGCATGAAAAACATCCCACTAGACAGAAACTTAACCCACTTGACTTACATTGATTTGCGCATGTTCGTTGTCGAGGAGAGGGGACGGTAACGATCGCGAGTCAACAAATTGCACGACGCAATTTAATATATCATTCATGCAATTGTTTGCATTGTCTCTCCTCTCAGAGGAATTTCGAACTCAACGGAGTCCTCACGTTTTTTTTATATCTAGTCATCTGCGTTGACGCACAGCCTAACGACACACTTCACACAAAATAATCCTAATTAGCTTGGCAAAAAGAAAATGGAAACGCATTTAACCTTTTTTGGCACCAAGGTAGAAAGAACTTCCTGTGTCGTTAAGTTTTGAGGTCTAACATTAATTCGCATACTGCCACCAGAACCGACTTAATATTCTAGTCCAAATGATGCCAGGGTCTACATATGACCTAGACTAGTCTGTGGATTTTCTTAAACTGGATGTGTCAATGTACCCTGCAAGGTTCGACGCCCTGAAAGACAATAATAAGAGAACATAAACAACTATAAAAGCAAAGTCAGCATGGTGTCTGATAACTGGTCCAGATCCTTCTTACTGTCTTCTACGACTGTTGTTAAAAAATGAAAATACAGTTTCGTGCAGCAAGAGAGATAACGATTTCTTATGTAAAACAATAGTGCGTAGATAACTTACAACACATACAAAATTTACGTAAAAAATATAACAGAAGAATCAGGTGTGCATTTTTTTGTCCAAAATATTTAAGTACAAGTACACTTGGAAAGGGCAATAAAACTATTCTTTTGGACTGAGGAGTTTGTTTTTGTTGTTTTTTTTTTTGGGGGGGGGGGGGTTGGNGGGGGGGGGCTCCTTTTAAGCTTCAGTTTTTTTTATTAATTGTTACATATCAACTTCATTTTATTCCTTTGGGAGCTCATCTTTTTGGCATAATTTAGCAAAGTTATTATAGCTGGGCCATATCCGCATTGCGTGCGGAAAAAGTTGTATACCCGTACCCAGTTAACAAAGTAACAGATCAACAGAGGGTCTTCTCCCTTTGGTGGCACATGTTGGGTGTCCTGTGACGTCATCTTATTCTGAGACACCTAGAAATAAAAAAAAATAAAAAAATAGGGCGGACTGTACTATGATCAGACTTTTCATGGTAACAATGACTTTTCAATTTGAAAGAAAAAAAAGATAAGCTTGCTTACAAATTGGAAATTTAAGTGGTTTAATTCTTCTTCTTTGTATCAGAAGTTTGCTAAATCCAGCAACTAGTGGCCTGTTTGAAGGATGCTGTGAATGTCAGGCCCTCTGCTGTTACTTACAGCTTCAACTACTTAGTGATTAATGTTACGCCGTTTACTTATCTCTTATTTTATTGACTCATTCATTTCATGGTTCTTTTTACCAAAACTAGCTTCTACAACAAGCATTCGGCCTATTTATGTTTTGTTAACTTAATAATAAATGTATAAGATTTTGTGTTTCTTGCAAAGGCAGAAAGGTATTTAGAATTATAGCTTTCAAAACGGAATTTGAATCTTGCTATCCCATCCTTCCTTCGTTCTTACTCAAGCTTAAAAAAAAGTGCCATTTATATTAAACAAATAGATTGTAAACGCGTATGGAGCTGGTGTGTATAAGATAGCTCTAATTGATTGATATCTATCCCGAAAAGAGCACCACCAGTTCAAGCAACACCTGATCTTATCATGGCTTACACATTTATTCAGCTGGGATTTTACACTTAACCAGATCATAACCATGCATTCAAGAAGCCTTACATTTATATGAATAACCTAACTCTCATTATGATTTCTTTCTATGAGATGTATGCAGTCCAAATTCATTAACAAGTAGTGCTGGGCCGATTCCACATTTTAGATGTCAATACAGTACTGAATACTTAATATGTATCGATATCGATATTTTGTACTGTATTCTCTATAAAATATGACAGCAGTCAAATGTATCACTGGTCATTTATTATATGATTAGAAAATGATGGGAGCTCCAAACATATTGTTGCAATAGTAAACTAATGAGAACATACTGGATCTTCCCATTTGGTGCAAAATTATGTACATGTATATTACACATACACACTCATGCACAATCCATATTTTAGTTTTACTGGAAAACAGCTGGAAAATACATGTTCTACTGTCTGGAAGCAGGTTTCTCTTTACCAAGTTCTAACAATTCATAAATCCTTCAAATATTACAATATGAGTTATAAAAACTTTTAAAAAAAACCGACACGTCAAACTACTCAATTCTAAACGCCAGATAAACGCCCTTCCCAATACATACCTAAAAAAGTACTCGTTATGAAGTACTCGGTATCGATACCTGACCCGCAGTAATGTCATGTCTCATGCTTTCTGTTATTACAAATCGGTATTTTAATTCATGCGAACAGCTGAATAGGGAAAGCAAAATGTTCAGAGATGAAAAGCAAACATGCAATGATCTGAATTCACATTTTTTTTTGTTTGTTGATTTTGCAAAAGGGGAAGGATGAGGAAAGGGATTCAGGTATAACCCCTTCGCTAGGTCATATTTTTCAAAAGCTGACGTTTTTAAATTACCATGACCTCATCGGCACGTATGTAGGAATAGTTCATTATATGAGAAATAGGATGTACGCCTACATACACATATACGACACTGGAATGCAACCTTACCTCCTCTAGGTACCAGATCGTGTAAGAATATTTTGTAACAAAGACTAAGGATGTACATGTACTATTTACACAGCGAGAAGGTTCAAATAACTCAATGCCAAGCCAAGATGGCTGTAACTGATCTGGAAATGCTAGAAAATAACGCGCTAACTTGCGAGTGGTGTTTGCTATACTAATTTTTTCCCCCTCATTCATTAGCATACATGCTACCGTTGTTACTTGCCACATCCTCCTCCGACACAAGGCCGTTGATAAAAATTCCTTCAACAAGTTCAGTTCAAGTTCAAGTTCAAGTTCAAAGCTTTATTTAGGCTAGTAGCCAATATTCTCGATCATACATGGCATGAATCAAAATTCATAATAATGGAAGAAAAAAAGTAAGAAAGAAGAAAGATGGGAAGAGAGTAAAGAAAGAAGGAAAGAAAGAAAGAAACATATATCTATATTTGAAAATTGAGGTGAAATTTTGAAATTGGTGATGATGACCCCTACTTGGCCGAGCTTTGGCTAACTCGATATCTCATCAATGTGAATTTCTGAACCGTTCTCCTTAAATTTGAGTTAGTGAGATTCTAATGTAAGCATAGAGTTGTGCAACTTTGGCAACTTTGAAAACTAATATAGAGGGAGGCAAATTGACCCATGTCTCCGATCTCTAAAGTTCTATGACCTCATGCATAATCCTTGCGTCAATCAACGTATTGCAGTAACTGTAGTGAACACTACTACCGTTTTAGGATTTTTTTTTTGTTGTTATCGCATTGCGTAAACCAACGTGAGGATTATGCATACGGCCTCTGAAAACACTGCCACATTGCCATTGGTGAAATATTTTGTGTTTTCGAGGAGTAGAGTTGGGTGGGGGAAAGTCTAACTGCAATCTTATAAAAAGACCTCAACGCTTCAGCAATTTCTAGCGTTGTTTCGTGACTAATGCTTGTTCCATCACTTTATGTTTTTAAAGATTTATTATGCATGTGTTATTGGAGACGTTATCGCGGAGGTCAAAGTGTTCCCCACTCGGTATCCACCCTACAGTCACGCGTTCGTCACCATAAAAGATGCTGCTATGCCAGGCCATAAAGTGTGTTAGGGTATCTATTTGTGGTATGTAATCAGCCAGACCTGCCTGCTCTGCATGCCTTTAGAGTCAGTGAACGGCATAGATACGACATTAACCCAGTGTTAACCCAGTTTGCTACATCATGGTTTTTTTTTTATTTGCTGATGTAACGCACACCATGTGTTCATTAACTGGCCTGTATATAGAAGTTTATATCATAGGATATAGAACATACGGGTATATTGGATTCAACATGAGATACTACTCTCGAGACGTACCCGTACGTCTAAAAGTTATTTGTAACGAAGGGTAAGGACATACATTTTCGTCATAGGTAGCAAAGGGTTAAATGTAGTGTTTTTGCAAAGGGAATTCCACTCGTAATAGTCCGTTACGCGTTATAACCGCTTTGTTGGAATAAACAGATGTTAGGCCTGGCTCTATAGCATACACCGAGACTTGAATGCCGAAGGGCATTTTTTGTTGTTGCAAACACATGTATAGTGTAAACATTGAGAAGTCGTCGTCGACCCGTCTGGAGATAAGAAAACTGTATTAAAAGGCGAAGGGGAGTACCTGGATCGCAATAATAGTACTTTGGTAAGGAAGAAGGAAAGAAGTACGAGGGTTAATCAAAAAGTTTGTAGCCTCGCCAAGCAACTTTGTGATTTTTTACAAAATGAATACATCAGAATTTTCAGCAATGTCCTCATGACACTACACCAGCTATCATTATGACTCAGATTTTTTTCTTGCAAATGACAGGATTCAGAATAAGGTGTGGACGCTCATTTTCTGAAAATAGTGTGAAAGAAATGTTGGATAGTCATCATGGTCTAATCTGTTGCCTTGTGCACCCTGGCTTTTTCGTGATGCCCCTAATTCAAGTTTATGGTCCCACATGAAGTTCATGGCTTTTAGAGACTGAAAGAACAACGGAGTGGAAGAGTTTCTTCTATAAAACAGTGAATACACAGACATTGCTGTCTACATTCCGTCATTTGCCAAAGAAAACTGTGGCAATAAAATTTGCTATAATATCACGAAGGACGATGAATACTCTGTTATATAAACTTTCGTCAAAATTCACACATTTTCTGGAGAAGGCCACAATTTTTTTCATCCACCCTAGTGTAAACAAAGTAGCTGATAAGGCTGCATTCAGTGCCTACAACCACAAAAAAAAATGAACTCCTTGAAATTTGAAAAGGCTGAAATGGAAAAAGAAAAAGACAAAAAAAAAAGGAAAAAAGAAGGAGGAAGGTTTAACAGGAGAGCTAAGAAGAAAGAAAGAAAGAAAGAAAGAAAGAAAGAAAGAAAGAAAGAAAGAAAGAAAGAAAATGTGATTAGGTCACATTGGAATGTTACAACAATGGTATATTTAGGGGTGATCCTAGAGTTGTCTGGGGTTTCAGGGTTAATCTTGTAGGAGGTATCGAAGGTAGGGAATCTAAAAGGCCCATCGCTGTAGGGTCACCCCAAGGCCACAAAATATCGAAACGTCAACAGGAGATGACTTCTGAGGCCCGCACTGAGGAAAAAAATTTTGATCGAGACCTCTTTTACGATATTACTCGGGGACAGTGTTGGGCAGAACTAGAACTGAGATCACAATTATGAACGCAGTTCGTCTTACGCTCAGTTGTCGTGAACCTGACCTAAACGAACTTGCTATTTTGGAAGAACTGATCTGAATCTGAATTGTAGCTGTTTTAGGTGCTTGATCTGAACTTTAATTTCCTATCTAAATTTCAGTTCAGTTCATATCTTCCTCGAAAATCAGAACTGAATGCCGATTTTTTAAAAAAGAACTTGTCTGATCTGAAAAGTACACAGTTTTTATGAAACTGAGTTAAACTTGATCTTCAGGCTCTTTTCCGTAGTGAATTGAACTTGATCTGAATTGATTTTTTTCGATGAACTTGCCCAGCCATGCCCACAGACTACTTTACCAATCCTAAGATTGTTCTGTACAGACAAAGCCACAAACAAACTTGGAACCCACTTAACAAGTCTCTTATACAACAAGCATCTCGCAGCCTCGACAGACAAAAATTATGGCGAGCCCAACAAACCTATTTTTGCGAACAGGCCCAGCCATCAGTGTACAGACATGCTCCTGGATCATCAAAATAATCTTCAAATGTATAGGACATTGTCAGTTTGATATCTCGATCAACTTATTAAACTGGTTAAATTTGTCAAACCTGTTATACCGCAAGGCAGTGTTCCATCCAGCTTAGTAAAATGATACAGAGAAAAAACAGCAGTTCTAAATCATGGCATTATCCCATTAAGATCAAAAGTTATAATCATATACGTATATATATATAATAGTACTATTATAAGCAGCGAATGTCGTATTGAGTTACTGGGTGTCAAAAGAAAATGATACCAGAGAACCTGGGGTCCTATCTTAAGCAGCAAACATTAATGATAAGTGTATCGTTGCTGGGTGCAGATGCACTATCACAGCCACATCCTTATAAACATCGTCACGTAAGCTTGTACAGTTGACCAGTTCTTGATACTAGTATTAAATAGCACGATGGGCTGCAGAGAAAAGCCCTCCAGACTTGAAAACGATAAAAAGGAAATGCCAAGGAAAGAAAAGGTGTAATTTCTCTTGATGTATAGACGAGCTGGGTCGCTGGGGTTATTTTCTGTAACAAACCCTGCTGATGTAGTGAACCGAGAAAAGGTGATGTCTGCGAGTACTGGGTCATTTTCTGTAACAGTGTTGGGTTTTTTTGCGCAGATCATGTAGCTTAGGTAATGTTCTCGGGAAATGTCTTATATTTGACTCCGTTGAATATATAACTATATTAAGGGGTCGAAGCATAAAATCAGCGCTTTTGTGTCTGGTATAAAGTCATATTAAATATATATGGAGAGAGAGAGAGAGAGAGAGAGAGAGAGAGAGAGAGAGAGAGAGAGAGAGGGAGGGGGAGAGGAAGAGAGAGGGAGAAAAATTAAAATATATCGTCAAAATTATCTGACATTCTGTTCTTGTCATCTAGACCTACTATGAACTTGGCTAAAAATTCTATATCTTATGTTCCTATCAAAGATAAAAACACTTTGTGTCTTACTTCTTTGTTTCATTCCCAGAGCTGCCAGCTTTCCAAGAAGACTAACAATGAAAGATTTACACATGTCTTAACAAAGCCAATCGAGGCTTCTACATGGCTAAAAATAATATGCCGGCGCCGTCCTCTTTCTGTAGTTAATTTCACGAAAAAGCAAAAACCGCGGTTTTGGGGGAATAACACCGCTGTTTATCGACCGATTTTTATTGAACGTGATATGCCGCAATTTAAACATGTCAACTTAAAGGCATAAAATGTTTTGAGGGTGATCTGTACAGTTTCAAGCTTCTTTTTCTCTTTGTCTCTGTAATGTATATTTTTAATTAAAGCATCTGCATAGAGGTGTGACGAAAATTACTCATAACAGTCGTGATCCTCTGATACTATGCTGTAAACCCTCTATATTTCCAGTCAAGAGAGACTGGGCATTAGATATCCATTGAATAGTCACTAAATGACTTACTCAGTACTCGGACAGAACCCAGTGTTTAATTCCTATCAAGGCTACTTGTTATCACCTCATATGCAAAATTTAAGAAAAAAAAATCTGCCAAAAATAAAGTCTCTATTGCCAATAAATATAGCTCGTACAACATTTTTTAACAAGTTTAACAAGTTTATTAGGAATACGCCCAGACCACAGACGTGGTACATGGGCAAAATACCGTAGTATGCAACGGGACAGCACATGGACATTTTAAGCAATACAACTACACCAATCGCTATCAGCATTACTCGAGCGATCATGCTTTCATGGCTCACTCTTAAGGCCATGACAAAATTACTGAATCATTTGTCCTGGCTGACTGATTTGGAATATCTGCACGCAGTAGCAAAATCTCGTAATTTAAAATGCTGCGAATAAAAATCGTTGATGAATCTCTCTCTAAGACAGGTAGGAGGCTATGTAGTGTAGGAAGCTAAACAACTGGACATCATCAGGGAAATGAATCCTATCACGCAAGTGTTTCGGCCTTTTATACCCAAGACTGTAAGGTATGAAGATGCCAATATATATATATTTTTTTTTCACTGTTGGCTTTATAAGGTTTTACATCCCTCGTTAACTTATTAAGAGTTCCCATGCCAAAATACGTTCCACACATGTTGTTTAACTCTTCCTCCAAAGTTTGACATAAACAAAAAATACCCCTAAACCAATTAGATTTTGAGAACCTTGTCAGTGACTCAGGCTATCTAATATTTTAGGCCTTTTCATATCAGGATAACCTAACCCACCCAACAACAACCACAAAGTTTATTTTTGAGTGGCTAAACCTCACTTATTCTGAGTCTACAATAATGTATCTGCACCTATCTACGCTTTTGAAATTCAAATCCAGCCCCTTCTCTCCTCCGCTTTTGATTTTCTAGGGACTAATTAAAATTGAACACAAAAAATGCTAGGGAATATGCAAGTGCAATAACATAAAAACTGAGACTGAAAAAAAACTGAAATTTTATGTTATTGCACGTGCAATAACAAAAAAAAACTGAGACTGAAAAAAAAACCTGAAATTTTATGTTATTGCACGTGCAATAACAAAAAAAAACTGAGACTGAAAAAAAAACTGAAATTTTATGCTATTGCACTTGCATATTTTTATGTACTTGTAAAAAAATTAAAATATTTTACTTTGGGCCTTCCTTATCCACTTGTTTTCGCTGTAATTCCCCCACAGGCCCGCTGTCCGATTTTGTTCTGCTCTATAAGAGGGCAGGGTAACACCTAGATCACGATTTCAAGTGTTCCTTTATTGCATTATTTTTCCATTAAGGATTTTTGTTTGTCTGAATACTATTGGTCAGCACCTGCAGAATTTCATCGGCGGGCTATGCTCCCTTCGGAGTTGATAAAGTTATTAAGTGACCTGTTCTGCTAGGGTAATAATAATGTGGAGTTGCATGAGTGGGCACAAATCTCTTTATCATTATTAACCCTCTAGTGCCCACTGGTCCATATTTGGCAACCCAACTTCACGAGTCCAGTATGAAGCATAACTGATGATGAACTGATACTTATTGTTATTGTTGAGTAGTCTGTCTTTATTTCAGTGTGCAAATTTTGTTTCCACTGCAAAAGAGCGATGTATTTTGAGTGGCACTTGAAGTGTGTATGTGAAGGTTACAGACCTGTAATAGGATTGGACCCTTTTTTCCTCTATGGGCTATATTAACATTTTGAGCTGCCCTCTGAACCCAAAGTTTTGGCTTTCACCCAGACCCATACCAGATTGAAGCTCATTATGTGGCCCAAATTTTAAGACTTACCCAACCCTAGCAAGCACATTGAAATTTTGAGCTTGGTTGCTATTTGTAAACAGACCCTACATTTTTCACCGATCAATGCCAAACCCCTCCTTTTCCGCCTGAGCACACCCTTGAGCTGGCAGTTCCAGCCCAGGGCTAAATAGTGCCTGGTAAAATAAAGTAAAATGGACACAGATTCCCATGATATCAAAATTCCCCCCGTGGAGCCCTTATTACTGGAAGCAGGGCATGCCAAAAGAGGGAAAAGGGGAGATGAAATATACCCCCTAAGTTGTAGGACCACAAAGTGAAAGTGAAAGTACAATTACAGGCCTGTAACCTGAATTTTCAGAAGTTTCCTACCAGTATTTCTATGCCTGGGCACTAGAGGGTTAATTAATAAATAAATCCACTAAACAGGAAAATGCAGAATGCATAACAAGAGAGAGTCTGGCAAGTTACATAAATGCTTACATAAATACATGACACAGTACCTGAGGAAATAAAGAGGACAGAAGAATAAAGCAAAAACATCGAAAAAATAACTGATTATCACCATCATCATTGTCATCATCATCATCATTATCATTATCACTATTAGTAGGAAGTCGCATTATAATATTGTTGTTTTGCTTTTGTTCCACGGCTTTGCCATCTCTTCTCTCTGTCTCTCTGTCTCTCTCTGTTTCTCTCTCTGCTCTGTTTCTCTTTCTGTCTCTCTCTGTTTCTCTCTCTCTCTCTGTTTCTCTCTCTGTTTCTCTCTCTCTCTCTCTCTCTCTCTCTCTCTCTCTCTCTCACACATGACGGCTGTGCGTTAAAAGTTGACTGTCTCATAACCATATTATACCTGGTCTTCTCAGCCTGGATAATATAACAAGATTTAAGTCTTTAGTAGGCTCTGGGTCAATAACTGATAATATCGCGGTATATTTTTATGTCTCTCTTTACTTTCATAGATCTCTTGATCTACTTATGACGAGGTGGTTCCTTCTGTTATATCATCCATAATAAGATGTTTCTCTTCAATAGAGTTCCAAGTTCTTTAACATGGTTTAAAGGACGATGATTGAGACTTGCGCATTAAAGATGGGTTCTTTTATCAGCGTAAGAATTACATTAGTGCATGCGTGCATAATGCATCCTTATGGCGTTCATCATGCAGTCAATGAAATTCTTACGATGGTGAAAGATCCCATCGTTAATGCGTAAGTTCTCAAGCAGTACCCTCTTGTGTAGTAAGTTAATTATGGTAAATATATATATATACCTTTTTATTTAATGTGGAAGTTGAAAATATATTGCTTTATAAGTATTGTATATGAAGTGTTACGTGCTTTTGACATGTGTCATTTGTTTTCATGGCTGTTATCATGGGCTATGTTGTTAATTCAGCCTCCCTTTCCCCCTTCCCTATTCATACAGTGAACGTGTAGTGATTTTAAACATACTTTATAAATATGTATAAGTTCGCCCAGTAAGTAATAAATATTAATTTAATGGAGGAGTTGTATGACATTTAAGGGGCGTCACACTCTAAACCTTTCATTTACCACCAAAAAAAAAAACCTCCGTTCTTAACAATGTAAGTAGACCATGAAAATAATTCTATAGCATCAGTACAAAGAAACAAGCCTGGCCTATTCTAAACCACAGTTCTTAATGATTGTTCTACTTTCTTGTTTATTGATAAGTTTGTTCAAAATCAGCCGTCTCCGTGGTGCCAGGGACAAGGGTGTAGTAAGAAGTTTATGGGGGTCAGTAGGTGTCGATCATAAATGTCTTCAGTGTTGACGAGGAGGGCTCCATACTTGCATAAGTGCCATTAAATTTGCATATTATGCCATTACTTACAAACACGACCGAGAGAGCGAGCGAGAGAGAGAGAGAGAGAGAGAGAGAGAGAGAGAGAGAGAGAGAGAAGAGAGAGAGAGAGAGAGAGAGAGAGAGATGCCGACACAAGAACAAGAGAGAAGGGAGAGGTCAATGCGAGACGAGAGAGAGAGAGGGAGAGGGAGAGAGAGAGAGAGAGAGGGAGGGANGAGAGAGAGAGAGAGAGAGAGAGAGAGAGAGAGAGAGAGAGAAGGAGCAAGCCAGGACCCAAGGGCGGCACGTCTGTAGGCATGGGTGAGGTTTACTTATAGTACCACTCACAAGCATTTTCTTCTACGGTAGGGTAAAACGGCTTGACGAAAAGCTATTTCCCTCTACGTTAGAGGAGAAAAGCGCTTTTCGCAAGTTCTTGGGAGAGATCGGGAAATGTAAAGCGGGTAAAACACCTCGACCTCTTCCTTTTTATTTCAGTAAATTTAAAGGCCTTTCCCACGAAATTTGCTGCTGCCACGTGCAATGGGAAATATAGGAAAAAACACTTTCTTTGCAGGGTAAAGCTCATACTCAGAGTGCAACATTGATGAGGGCCGTTCCCTTTCCAACGATTTCCTGATGAGGTGTCATTCAGCTCCCCAGATTTCACATGAAATCATCATTCTCATGTTATGTAGGATTGGCCACATAAAAGCTTTGTTAACTTCAGAGCTCAGTAACTTCAATAATTCAGTTTTTACAGTGTATTGCACGATCTCACATTAAATCATATCATCATAAATTACCACCACCGCCATCGTCCTAATCCTATTTTCACCACTGCTCAGAAAGAACTGCGAGCCAATATGAAAAAGGGAGAAAAGACCCTTTCAAGTTCACAAACATTTGCCATTGCCAACCAGTATACACTGTCAGATCCAGCTCATGTTTTTAGATAAAATGTTGCCTAGTCCATCTTCATATTCTGCAATGGAGATCTTACTGGAATATTTGAATAAGATATTCAATGCATTGATTCCCGCTACAGCCTAAGCGACAGGACACAAAGAGGGTACACTTTATCATTAAAAATATTTATTGCATGTATTAAGTCATAAATGTAAAATATGCGTGTTGTCCATGACATTGTATTACACTGTGCATACGCTACCACGGGCTTAATGGTATTTCATCGAAACAGATTGACAATAGCCTAAAACATCAATATATAAAAGTAAACAAGTGCCAAAATTACCATGAGGTACTGTCTTAAAACAAGTCCACCTCCAACAATACAATCTGATCACAAGGGTAGGTAGTAAAATGCAGGGAACAAAAAAAACAAAAACATTGTGCAATTTCAAAACCTCTGAGACTATTCTGATCTGCCCCAGTCAAGATTCGTATAGAACCACAATCTCTTATTTTATTCATTCTTTCTGTCTCTCTGTGTGTCTATCTTTCATACTTTTTATCCTTCCTTTCTTTGAATTCTGTCTCTTTTTCTCCCATCCCCCTTTCTACATCCATCCTCCTTTCTTTCAGCCCTTCCTCTCTTCCCCCATTCGTCCTCACTTCCTGCATCCATTTCTCCCTTTCTTCCTTCCGTCCTTCTTCCATTCTTTCTCCTTCTATCCTCTGTTCTTCATTCATCATTTCCTTTCTTCTTTCTTTCTCTATTTTGTCTTTCTTTTTCCTTTCTCATTCTTTCACATGAGCATTCACATTATAGGTAAACCAAGGCAGCCTGTCTGAACCGAACTAAGCTAAATGTTGTGGGACTCCTTGATTGTACCTATTCATTTCTTTCTCATTTTACTTGTTCTTTCATTCCTTGCCGTCTCTTCTCTCTCTTTCTCTCTCTCTTTCTCTCTCTCTCTCTCTCTCTCTCTCTCTCTCTTCATATTCATTCATCTCTTTCTTCGTGCCTGTCTTTGCCTATCTTACACCACCCATGTTCATACAACAAGATAAGTAAACCAAGCCAGCTTAGTCTGAACCGAACCGAACCTAAGGTGTGGGACTGCTTGATTTGACTTATATTTCTTGTCTCCATCTCTCTCTCTCTCTCTCTCTCTCTCTCTCTCTCTCTCTCTCTCTCTTCTCTTTCTCTCTCGCTCCCCCCCCCACCCCCTCTCAAGACAAGATACTGCCTCATGGTCCATAGTTCAAACAAATACAATGAAGCTTATCTAACCGGGAGATCATCACAGGAACATGAATATAATAATTGTAGAACTGAAGGCAACATCCTAGTCGCTCAAACATCTATCACAATAAAACCATAACTGCCGCTTAAAAAACATACGAACTAAGTTTAGCCATATCCACAAGCTGTATACTTCCAACAAACACTTAAACTAAGATCAGGGTTTTCTTTTCTTAATCTTGGGTTAAAAAGAATTTTGTGTTTAAGCATTCGATTTCAAGAGTGCCAGGTCCCGAAGTCATCTGTCTCGGGGTCGGGTTATTTCAACCGACGCATCCTCTGAGTAACTCGGCTCTGTATTTCACTTTCGACCATCACATTTTCTGACGCAGACTTGGCGCTATGCTACTTTCGACCAACACATCCTGTGACTCTGTCTCGGCTCTTTTCTACTTTCGACCAAGGCCTTTGACTCATTGACTCAGTTCTACTTTCGACCAACGCATCATCTGACTCTTTGACTCGGCTCTGTTCTACATTCGACCAATGCATTCTCTGACTCTAATTCGGTTCTGGATTTCACTATCGACCAACACATCTTCTGAGTCTTGACTTTGCTCTTTTCTACTTTCGACCAATGCATCTTAGGCCCCACCCTCAACCCCCNTTGGTCTTCTACGGCTACACAGGACGTGAGAAATCCGATCCGGGCACTAATTTTATCATCAATTCTTTCACATTGGTATGTGTGGGCCTTCCCCAGAAGATCTGTAAACTGCAATCTTTTTCTAATGATTTATCCCTACTACTAACAACACTTTGAAGTCGTGACTGAGATGTGTATATATTTCCCCGAAGTAGTCGAGTAAGTCTGTAACTCAGACGCAGACCTGACAGACAAACCTAACAGGTCTGGTCTGCCTGGGTTACGCACTGAGGTCTACATAATATGATGCCATGTGTATACAAGAAATCGAAATTTCTGTTCAGCCAGTGGAAATGTATAGAGTTACTTGTTCTACCCCTTTGCCCTTAGGTCCTGACACTTCAAGAACTGACGCTCTAAAAGATAATGATATCGGGTATCCAGAGACAATGTACTATAGCTTAAAATTAACATAATTCGTCCATGTTGATAAGTAAGATCGTAAACTACATGACTAAACGTCTTTACGGATGCAAGCAATAAATCTAGGTTTGTGTGATAGGCTAACAAACTCGTCCACCCTGAAGCAATCGTAAAACAAATGTAATTATCAACACATTTCAATCACAGGAGAAATGTGGCTTTCCAAGCGAGTTTGTCATTCCGATCGTTGAAGGGACAATGGCGAATCGTGTGAGCAAAATCACCGGTACTGTTACATAGGCGGCACACGTAATGTCTGAGAAGAGGGCACACTGTTTTCTCATTGTAGTGTAGCCTGTGCTTTGTGTACACGTCTTCACTCTCGCCATTGTTCTTGCAGAACTTGCAGCTCATCTTCGGGGCGTGTTTAGGCAGCACCAACTTCCTCTGCCGCTCTCGCTCCGCCTCTAGAATGAGCAGGAACTCTTCTCTCCTCTTGGCGTGTTCCTCTGCAGCATTGTTGGTCCGTGCCTGCATGAGGATCTTGTCACACTGGTCGAGATCCTCCATCACGCCATTCTCGCTGAATCTCGGGCATTTCTCAGAGCTGGAGCTCGTGATGAACCGCCCCCGCCGTTTTCTCAGATTGTTTATGTCGATGAGAAGAGCTTTGCCTTCGGTGCCCTTCTGAGAGATAGGGCTGGACGTCTTCAAGGGCTTGTCCCTTGTGGCTGGTTCGGGCGGGTCCTCGTTGAGAGCGACGTACAAAGAAGATGAGAGGACGTTGTTGATCAAGGAATCATCTCGCGGCTGAGATTGAGGGGATGAAATGTTGGAGTTACTGGATACATTGGACGCGGTCTCCAGACTGTGACCGAGTTTTTTAGAGCCGCCTTTGCAACGGCCTTCTGGGGAAGCGGTTTGATAACTAATGTTGTCTGTAGAAGTATGTGGAGAGCAGTTGTGGCTCGAGGGATGGGACTCGAAGCTTGGATCGACGTAATGACAATCGGCATTTCTGGACTCCAAGGCAAGACATTCAGCAGATCCAACATTCATGGCCGTTTGGGAATAGGCGTTGTCGAAGTAACTGGTGGCCTGAGGCAGAGGCGTTGACAAGACGTAGTCATATGAGGGTGCCTCGTAAGCGTATTCTCCATCGGGGAAGAACACGTCATCTGAGGCCATTCGAGGTCTGGAGCTCATTACGGGCTCTGTGGGCAGATACCAAGCTGGTGGATACTGGAAGTACATTGACTGTGACGTATGTCTGGCAGTGGGCGGGATGCTGACATAGACAGGTGTTGTCGGAAATTGACTGTAATAAACCTACAATGAAGAAGAAATAGCTTTCATTGATATGCAGGTATTACCACGCAGTTAACTGTCATATCACAATTGTTAACTTAAAGAGTATTAGGTTCTGATGTCATTTTTCTTATCACAGTTATGGTTATATCAGGAACGAGGCTTAAACACCCATCAGGCTGCTGACAAAATGGATCTTTCTTAATGTTAGCAGAATACTCTGCCGGCTTAACTTAAAGATTAGCTACAGAGATTGCTCTTTTTAATAAAACTTTATTTACCACAACTCTCATCAAGCATTACTTTAAGAGCAACTTTACGACATTGTTTTGTGTGCCTTTCTCTACTCTAGATTTATCGATTACTAATTTTGTAGCCGTCCATTTTTAAACAGATCTTTCCTAACTATTCGCCTACAGAATATTATTGCTGCATGAACTCCACTAAAATTTGGCTAACTGTTTAGGGTCCTTATTAATCATCTAGCTACGGCACGGCCGAACTGAACTGATTTCCCCCATAAAATTTTGACGGCTTCCCTTCAAAGCGCCACGCCACATCTGCAAAGACATTAAATTCTCCTTCACTGCGTACTGGATATGCCTGGCGATGGCAGATGATATTATATTTACAAGCAGGAGGGCGAAGAAGGTATTTCCTGAAATGATCATATTTCGTGCTTGGTTGTTTGGGTTCAAATAATAAGTACACATACATTACTTCAAACTGCGTCAGGAAATTAGATTATGCATATCCGTCAGGACAGAGGTCTGTAACGCTGCAGAAAAAAATATCTAGTGATTTGGGGGACACGAAGAATGTGAAGGGGAAGTGAGGTGTATCAAACCACTACGCCTTTATCACTTTCGTGGCAACCCAGGCGAGTCTAAACGATCCTGGTTGTAAAGAAAATGCATTTTAGGAGAAATCTCATGCAAGCGGTTTTACGGTTTATTAATTCGAATCTTTCTTGCACTGGTAACTTCAAAGCTTACCATTCATCTCAAACGCCAGTCATTCTTTATGACTTATATAGTCCTCCATAACGTCGCGATTGCCGTATAGAAGCAAACTAAGATGCCCTTTCAATCTAAAGCAAGTCCGCACAAGCTCACCCCAACGTCCCTCTCTTTCCACAAAACCCATGCTTACATTTGATTTTCAGACGAAGTGACTGCTAAATAAACGATTCGTCTCGATCATGTAGGTGACGTAACCTTTCCAACACCCGGCGTGTTGCCTTTGTCACTAAAGCACCCGGATTAATCTAAGCTTTAGAATTTATTGCAAACAAACCCCGACCTCGTGTAAAAGTAAAAGCGGTCGAGAAAGGTGAGCTCGTAATGTCTTAAACACGTCTAAACCACACTTAGTGAGTCATGGGCACAAGTGATCTTTGCGCTAAAAGACACCATTGAGCAAATGGGACTAACTAAGCATATGTGGTTTAGCGCTAATTCGAAAAGCGACAGATCTCTTGTGCGCTGGCTTTCCCGTTTACGCATTTAAGCTGACCCGGCTGACCGACATATTACGGCATCCCTCCAGTCAAGATTATTGACACTGCTGGCTATTTGGAAAAATTGATATAATATGGGATTTGATCCCTTCATAACACCACCGTTAGTCTATACAGTGGCCTTTCTTTTCCTCATGATTTGTTGTTTCCAAATTTGTTTCCATTAAACTGAAAGATATTTGATCCTTTGCGCTCACGCCATGGAACTGAATATGTACAAAGCAAATCTATGTTGTAAATCAAGGATTGGAAGGAAGGATATTCACTAGGAAGGATTGCAATTTTCGCTAGTGACAATAGAATGTCTATTAACAAGCTACTTCCAAGATCCAGGATATTTTTTTACCTTTCTCGGGGAAAATTGAAAGTGGG
>JAWQUT010000157.1:451637-476637 GCA_033807755.1 Ellobium chinense
GCCGACTTGATCCCCAATTTTATTTGTATTAGGCTGGTTTTCACCGTGTGCTAATACATTTGCCTAATACACTTTATTTACAGAAAGGCGTAAATTACGTCTGGAACTTTCAAATTGGATGCCTTATTAAGGTTTAGATCTTCCGCCAATGGCAATTAGAAGATTCTCTATAATGAATAGTACGTAATGGCTATGTACCATAGAAGCTATTCGCATAATATCACAAATAAGGAGTTAAAAGTAACTGAAAGCTTCCACATTACCCACGAGATCTCTTATCATCGTAAGAATTCCATTAGCGTATCGGTGTGAGTGCACCTTTAGTAGCGCTTATCATGCAAAGTTAATGTAATTCTTACGATGGTAAAGGATCTTATCGTTACTGCACCAGTTCTCTAATAAGTATGTACTGTGATTGCGTATGTGCTTGAAATTCTTCCTTATGTTACAATTCAACATACCATCCAACCTTTATCTCCTGCTGCAAAGGACGGGGCTAACACCGCACCACAGAGCAGTCTGCACTTCATGTATTATAAACAGACACGACAATTGAAAAAAAAAAACCCACTAAAAAACAACTGAATATTTAATTTAGGTTCCATTGCAGACAGATTTCTTTAGAGCATTTCATGTAGATTATTATTGTTCTGCAATTTGTGCAAAGTTTCTTTTAACCAAAGTAACTTTTTCATCTTTACATTATCAGTTTAACGATTCTATGTGGTATCTAAATTTTGCTCTCTCAGGTCAGTTAGGACATTTAACCTTTCACTTTGAAGAGTCCCATAAATGTGAAATGGTTGATGGTTATCGGCAGCCAAACTGTAGACAATCTTTGTATTGACGAATTTGATGCAATTTAAACTCAGCAATCCAATGAGAGCTCAGAAAACTCATCAGGAAAACTTGCCTGCCTGCTTTTAAAGTCATTACGCATCCTCGTATTAACCTGCATATGCAGTCAGGGGTTGGTTGGTTTCTAAACGATATTTATGGTCCATTAGAGTGTTTACTCTTTTAGAGACTTCCAAAAACCAAATTTTTTTTTTTTAAATTCTCCTATATGATTTCTATTATCATTATCGATATCTAAATACGGGCGGACAGGGCGAGACTTATTCAGTAAAAACCATTGCTTGGGAATTTCTGGGGCGACATCCCTTGCTGTGCTGAACACGAGACTACTGAAGCAGCTAGTATGCAATCCATGCATGTAAACTTCAATTGACCGCCCCATTGATGGCGACTTTCTTTTTGTGGTATCGGTTGGTTGAAGTATTGGCAAACTGTAGTGAAGAGAGCCAGTTCCTCTCTTCGCTTCATCAAGTACTGCACCGACTCGGAATTCCCAGGCACGTGGCGAATCCACCTCACCCTGTCTGCACCTCCTTATCTTTCCACCGGGCTACATTAATATTATGTGCTAAATCAAGAAAGGAAGCTCGCATTTATCAGCAGCTCTGTGTCGAGGCCTGAACGAAAGAGACATTTCTATCTATGCACAATGACCGCACATATTTTTTTATAATGTAATTTGACTGATTCACGTTGTTGTTTTTTTTGTTCGCGACGATGTACTATCTTGTATTGATAAAAGGATGAGAGGAAAAAGAGAGAGAGAGAGAGAGAGAGAGAGAGAGAGAGAGAGAGAGAGAGAGAGAGAGAGANAAGAGAGAGAGAGAGAGAGAGAGAGAGAGAGAGAGAGAGAGAGAGAAATCATGATATTATGATTAGTAGAGTGATCGCATAACACCATTATAAAATCATTCCACAATTCTATGAGAATGATTTGTACAAAAACTTATGTGATATCCATACAATGTGACAATGTACATGAGATTTCATATGCCTGTATAGTCATTTAACGATATCTCTTTAATCGTGAGAGAAGTATCCATACTGTATAATATTATGGGAGCTTAGTGCAGGATATGTTAATCTATTCTAGTTCATTTAAGTTGATATGATTATGCTAATACTGGAGATTTCACGAATGCATTCCTATGGAAACGGACTTATTCAGATTTCGCTAGCTGACCTCAACGAGTTTTCCTGTAGTCGCCTACATCATCCCTCAGGGTCAAGGGGTGTAGGTCATAGGTCAGAGCTCAAAGTGCGGAAAAATACAATGGTTGCAACTGAGCATAAGGATGATGGCCACAGCCACGTATCAATATGAAGGAATTTAGGTACAATCACGGAATAGGACCGATCTTGTAGCTAAACCAATGACTAAATGAACTATATTAATGCAAGAGCGGTCCTGTCCCAGGAGATAGCCGGAATTTATTGGCTGAATATAGCACGAATATGGTTAGTTGCCGTGTGTCAGTGAAATATTGTATGGAGTTTGAAAACGGATCCATAAAACAAACTTTGTAAGCACTCTGGGTGGGGGAAGGGTGAGGAGGGCGGGGTGCATCAGTTCCGTCCTTGACACAAGGAGTTGGTGGAAGACACTAGGATAAGGACGTGAGGACGTGAGGAGGTGAGGAGGTGAGGAAGTGTGCAATTCGACGTAAATGTAGCAATCATCTAGGTCAAAGCATAAAATCTGTACCTCTCCCAAAACTACTTTTAATAGAGTTACACACCTCACTTCTTCCACTTCCATTGAATAGACGTTAACATATTGTTGCAGGATATGAAAGCCTCTCCACTCACCACAAGGTACTCATGTTATTTGTTTATATCAAAGCCACTATTTTATATACCAAAGCTGTATTAAATATTGTTATTACCATTATTATCATCAGACAATGTACATCATGATATGGAATTATAATATAATATATGAATACATACCAAACTATGTGATGAAATAGACGGTCAGTCTATGCTATATACAGTAATGTACTCTACTTACTTGTTTGTTGTTAAGTTCTTTCACTACCAGTAGTAGTTTCCGTCCTCATTGCACTGTTTCATTCATTTAGACAAGATGTCATTCTACGCTAAACACTCCCTTGAATATCAACATCATCAAAGACATTAATCAGCCTAATCAGATCAGTGATGACTAAAGTTGTCAATACTCACATTACTATCTTTAATATCACTACTATAGCCATCAACACCAAACTACTATCTGTCTCTAAAGCACTTTTCATAGTCATGTGCATTCTTTGACTGCCCTGCAAAAATATATCAAACTTGAATTAACTCTTTTGATGCTACAGTAGAAGCAGTTATCATCTTCACTCCACTGCACTGGGTGCTATAGGTAGAATAAATTCCCATACCAGCACTGACTGTATGAGACAGCAGTTGAATTTTGCAACCTGATGTCAGCCGGCATGTGCAATGGTCATTATCCATTACAATATGGTCACGCAACCAGTGGGAGGCTGGACCCGAGACACCTCGCACTACTCGAGTAATCACACATATATGTAGAATTGTACATGTTCAGAGTCTTTAAAAATATTATTAATTAAATTTAAACCATTATAACCACCATCCAAACTCATCATCATCACTTTGTAAATTTACACAACAAAATTACAGAGTTTGCCCATCAGTGCAATGTGACGTGGATCTCATACCTAAATCATACTATTTCATTACATAATATTAAACGTTTGCCACACCTTCATAGTCACTATTTCTTACCACCTTTGCCACTGAAATTAAGTATGGTTGTGCCCAGTTTTGATATAAACCCTTTGAAAAGTATATAATTAGTTTATTTAAAAAAGATGGTCAATGTTTCATATCCAAGCATTTTATCAAATCTTACAATAGACATAGAGAGAAGAGATGCAAGAGATCAGGAGTCTGAGGGCCAGATATAGAACAACTGAGAGACCACCACTACCATCATCTTCATCATTCACTTACAGATAAAATCACAGACTAATTACATTTAATCAGATAAAACTATATTTTGAATGAAAACAACACAAGATTGAACTCACCCACATGTACACTAGAGACAATAGAGGAGATAACAGTTAGGAGATTTGCTATAATTAATACAATCAATAATCCATACCATCAACCACCAATGAAAAATAGACAAGTGATGAATGAATATTTTGTTCTGATTTTATTTATACTATAGTACATTATTTTACACTTTGGCATTTTATTTCATATCCACACACACTGCACTAAAGTGAAGAGTGTTATTTGCTTACACACAAGCTCTGCACCTACAGAGGCTACAACATCTATAATTATCTGTTACAGAATTCATTAATGTCCTTCATTGATCATTTGCATGCTCCTTCCTTCCTTCCAACTTGTCTTGTTACCTTCTTTCACATTTTCCTTTATTTGTGCACTCATTCATTCATTCATTCATTCATTCATTCATTCATTCATTCATTCATTCATTCATATTCATTCATTCATTCATTCATTCATTCATTCATTCATTCATTCATCGCTCAGATAAAAGAAAATAATATATATCGTATATTTAAATGGCACCATTAGGAAGATGTAACAACAAAACCCCTTAAATTCCCTTAACACAATAAACAAACTGAAAATGGAACCCTAATATCCTTAATATAATTTAAAATAATAAGTGGAAAGAAACAACAGCCAAAACAGAATGAGACAGGATGAAATAGAACACAGTCATTATCACAAATAAGTACACATACATTTAACACAGTGACTGGAAAGAAAAATCATGCCCCAAAGGTGACTAATTAGGACGAATTGAAAACTGGAATGCACTCAGATACAGTATAATGCCTGATATTTATATCAACAAACTGAACAACAAACATTAACTGACAGCAACAGTGATCTAGATATCATGGTCCCTCAGTTCAATGTTTGATCGAAATGGCAACAAGAAATGTGTCAAATGTCAAAGACACTATCATTGACTGGATCAGCTGTGAACAATGTAGATCTTGCCCTCTTAATACCATCACCATCCTCCTCTCTGATTCTCCCTCTCCCCCTCCACCTTCTACTGACAACCTTAGACTGGTCCACACTGTCACCTTGTACATAGCCCCCCCCNGACCCACCTCCCTCACCCTTCTTCATGGTAGCCTCTGTCCATAATGCCCCTTATATCCCAACTCATTATCCATAATAAAGATGAAAATTTAATAAAAACATGAACATAACATTCCTAGCTTACTCTTATTTATATAAAATTTTTCTGTATAAGTCCCACAAACAGCAAAGCAGGATCATGCTACCTCACAATTTTAACCAGGACAGATTAAATCAGACTAAATCCCAGTTCACTAAACAGTAGGCAGTTTTTGCCTTGCTTTTCATTCCGCCTATCCCTCTTCAGGGCTCCTTCTACTCCTCCAATCAAATCAACTCCTGTAATAATGCTCGAAGCATAGAAGGAAAGAAAGACTTTATAAACACAGTAAGTGGGACACTTGAAACATGTGAGTCACACTGATCATGAAAATATAGTGAAGAGGTCTTTTCCCCTTTTCTTCTTCTAATTTACCAACCATTTTCATCTTATTGTTAATGTTAATGCATCATGACTCAGCAAAGGTATCTCCGGCTCATGTGCTCTCATGAGTACAATTTCGTGTACTAAGTCCCTCACTCTTTGTCATTTTTTTACTCTCTCAACAGCTTTACATGTATGCAGGGTTGCAAAAAACTACTTTTTTTATTAGTTGATTAACTACAAGTTACTTGATCACAAAAGTAATTTCACTACTCTAAAACTACTTTCTATAATTTAATATTCTCTACTTTACCACTACTTTTCAAAAAGTACTCACTACTTTTTTCACTACTTATAATATTACTATTACTCTTCTCTTTAAACTGTTTTGAACCAACCTCTTTCAACAACATAGATCTACGTGTAATATTATTATTGAATACAGCATAAATAGATATAACAAAAAGGTAATAGGTTTATGGATAATCTATCAAAAAGGGAGAGGACACGTTTACAGTTTTTACCTTGTATTGCTCAATTGTCAAAATCACACCAATATCGTTATCAAGCTATTTATCAAATTATTATCAAACTGCTTGTATTTTCTCACACAAGTCGATCAGACATGCTCTGAAACCATCACATAAAAATAATAATAATAATAATTTGCAACTTGCCCACGCAACAGCTTTGGCTACAGAAGTCACTTGCCATCAACAAGAGAGTCCGACTGTCGGTATAATTATGGCCAGAGCCGCCCAGAGCTATGTCTTATTCGTCAAGAATAAAATTTTTGGGTTTTTTTAATTTCGGAAGGAGGGGGGAGTACATTGTACATATATAATTTTGCTACTGTTACCTTACTATAATTACTAATCCTGAAAACAGGTTTACACTAAGCTTCAAGTGGCTATGACAGATGTCACAGGATTTCATAAAAAATCCGATTTAGTGCCGCCTAATGTTAACCTAATTCCCATTTCCCCACGTTTGATGAATTGTAAGTGTGTGAGAATGAAAAAAAAAATAGTGTAAGAGACGAGATGGACGGACGGACCGACAGACGGAGTATTCATAATTAAGACAGGATGAGTAGTAATGAATTTTGAACTGATACCAAACTTTTTTTAAAGGTGTTTGGCTGGTCGTGCTCAAAACAAAAGAAAATTGAAACACGGCAAAAAAAAAATTGACAAAAAAAAGTAGCATGAGTACTCACTACTTTTTTTTCTACTTTCACTATCGCTACAACTACTTTTTTAGTGCTGGTATTCGCTACGCTAAAAACTACTAGCTTTTGTCAAAAAGCACTCACTATTTTTTTCGCAATATATTCGCTACACAACCCTGCATGTATGTATAATTTGAACTTCTATACCAAAATTCCATTCCCTCCCTCATTCACTCATAGTCACAATAATCTCAAATCTTTGATGAGGTGTCTATGAGAGTACATACTCAGAAACATTTGGGATTGGAAATTATAGATAAAGCAGTTGAAAACTTGAAAGCATTCAGTGTTTCAGAGAACAAGACATATACACCAATAAAGACGCCATCTCCTCTGTTATTTGGTTGTGCCAAGGGAAACTGTTTACGGAGTATAAAATAAAATGCTGGAAAGAAAGTGCACAACTAATCTTCTGCTTCTGTAGGGTGCTTTAGACAACACCTTGCATTGTGGGATTACTAGGTAAGCTTGTTTATCGTAAAAAGTAAAATCATGTAATACTGTATAACCAATCCAACTGAAACAGGATAATTCTTGCTTCAAACATTTACAGCTCAGAAAATGTAAAGTACTAAGTCTTCTTTTTCCTTCCCCTCTTTTTCTTTCTCCAAACATTTCAAATAAGCATCCTAAGATACACGATGACCTAGTCATGTCATGACCATTAGATGCAGATCACGAGAGACCAACAAGAGACCAACTCAAAGACTAGATAGGGACCTGCTATGAAAGCCTTTGTTTACATGCAGTCAACTCTGCATAATAGCAATTCAGATCATCACAATTTCTATGTTATCGCAGCATATCTTCCACATGATAAAATGTTATATGCCGATATCAATGTTACTGAAAACTTGCAATAATGGCAGTCTCTGTCCATACAGCAATCAAGTGATAATTTCATGACAGTTTGGTCTACAACAGAAGATCCAAATATCATTAGGTGAAATGACACCTGTAACATCTTGAAATTCACATGTGTAATACTTTACAATACCGTTTATAAAACAGCTCTGGGTCAGTCCATTGCACACTGCCAAGAGTATTTATCTATAATTCCCAAAACATAAAACAAACCAAAAAATCCACAAAAATGCAAAAGCAGTGACTAGGTCTACCGCTAATTTCAATCCAGCATCTTCACCACAATGGCCAAAAGGTATGGGCTGTATCTCTAACAATGCTCCTCTCTTTAATGATTATGTACTGTCAGGTTTTATTAATTCATCCAGTGAAAGTAATAATCTAAATAGTCTTCTTCAGACACAAGGATTGCCAACTTGAAATAGTTTTGCAACATTGACCATGACGAATGTGACTAGTGCACCAGCGAGTGAGCCTGCTTGTGTGCTTGCACCAATCCACAGTAGGGCCCTCTTGCCTTGGCTTCGGAACTCTGTTGCTATGGAAACCTTGGTGTATGTGAGGGCAAACACAACCAACACCCAGCACAGGATCTGGAAGAGACAAAAAGATAAGAATATAACATGACTGATAAGTTTTCTGGATGGATGGATGGATGGATGGATGGATGGATGGATGGATGGATGGATGGATGGACAGAAAGGTGGATGAATGGATGGATGAATGGATGAAAGATTGGTCAGTTGATCAATCATATGATCAGGCATATATCAGTCAGCCGGTCAATCAGTCAGTCAGTCGGTCAGTCAGTTGGTTGGTCAGTCAGTCAGTCAGTGAAAGAAGCAATAATAGTCTCACAATTGTCATATCATAATTATTGTAAAACTTTTAAATCATATTGAAAGTACTTTAACACAGCAAGTTCACTAAAATGGCATAAAAAGGAAGAAATTACGGTCTCAGATTTAAAACAGCTTTCCAAAGAAGCGATTTACTTTCTGTGTTTCTGGCCAGTATGAATTTACAATACATAAGCTCTGTCAAAATTTGAATTAAATTTTCCAATCATTACTGACAAACTGCCTAAACATGCTGACATTCAGTCAACTTTAAATGATAATGACTTCATGTGGGCATTGTAAAAATTTTGCAATTAAGCAAAGTCTGATTAACCTCTTTGCTATATAATGTTTTGCTCATAACCCTAACCCACACTTTCAATGGAAAAATCCCGGCATATTGCCAGCAACTATAATGATATGCATGTGCATCATGTATAACAAAAAGAGTTAAGAAGAATGGCATTAACTGGAATTTTTTGTTTTTTTAGAAATATCGATGATTAGTCTAGATCAGGGGTGCCAAAACTTCTTAGAAAGAGAAGGGAGATAATTTTCTATACAGGTGATCTGTGAAGATCATATCTAATAATGTGGGTGGATGTTTCATTATAATGCATGATGCTGAACTTCTTCTTCTTCCTCTTCTTCTTCGTTCAGCTTCCAATGCTTCATTCATAGTGTTAGGGATGTTGCTGCCTAGAAGAACACCAGTCTCTGGAGCTCCTATGTGCATGATGCTGAGGAATATAATATACCCTTTAATTTAAAAGATTTTGCAGGCTTTGTTTTTTAATGCTTGCAGGCCATACTTTGGCCCAAAGGTCAGTGACTAGGCACCCCTAATCTAGAATTGCAATTTCTACAAAACTGAGATAAAAATGAACTAACCAAAATAAATGATCCAGAAAAGTGGTCAACCAGTGGCGGCTCTGGGCTGGTAGCTGCAGTCCAAATGACATAGGCAGTCAGGAGTGTTCCAAATGAGGTCATAGCAAGGGTCCACGTGACTGATGACATCTTCAGGAAAAACGAGGCAAAGCAGGCAACAGGGTTGGCAATGCTGGCCAGAGTCACACTGAGATGATAGGGGTATATGCCATATGGCAAACATGAGTATGTCTGGATGGAGGGCAGGAGTCCATTAGACAAAGCATTCAACCAAGCAGTTAAAAGCAGAAACAAAATATACTTTGACCTTGCCATGGTCTTACTATTTGCTTTCAGCTCAAGACCAATGGAGGCACCGGAAGATGAAAAAGAGTCTGCATCAGGAGACTGGACTGCAGATCGTGCTCTTGAAATTCTTGTATGACCATTTGCTTTCCCATTATGGTAAATTCGATTCTGTGTAGAAACAGGAAAGGTGAAGACATCATCACTACTTTTTGTCTGTCTTTCTCCTTTGAATATGTCTCTTTTGTATAGATGTACAATATCGTCAGGGTCTGCAGATCCTGCAACTGGGGTCAGACCAATGCAGTCCCCACGGTTTGGCTGTAGGTCTGCAGGAAGCAATGAAGGGGCACTGACCTGCTCCCGCTTGCAGTAAGACCAATAATTGAGAAGTGTAAAGGCTAGGCCACTGAGAATCATCAAGCCCATGAGCATAAGGAAGAAGGTTCTCACACCAAACCGAGGTTGTTGGTATACAGGGAAAATGCTGAAGCTCGGCTCTAATGTCGTAATACCTTGAGAACCCACAGAAGTAGTGGCTCCTGTCCCATTCACGATCACCGTTTCATTGTTATAAATATTTGTGCTACCGTTTTCAAAGTTTGGGAACTTGACACATTTCATGCTGCCTGCCCCTTGGCCTAATGCAACTAGACTAGGAATAAGTCCACTAAAGCCCTCACCAATGAAATATGCTGTCATGTACTGCGGCTTGAAGACTGACATAAAAGGCAAGAAGGCGACGGATGAAGTGCAGTCAACAAGTGCCAAACAGAACTGAAGCACAAACAGTGCTGTGCTGTGCTCTGTGCCAGCAATATCTGAGGTCACATTCCACAAAAAGGCCAAAAGAAGGCAGGCCACACCTCCGAGAGAAATGATGATGTAAATCACTGGAATTTCAAACATGCGGTGAGGCCACAATGTACTGGAGACAGTATACACCAGTGGAGCAACATTTGCTATCTGAAAAGGAATAACCGAGAAAGGCTTTATAATACCTTGAGAGTGGTGAGAAAAATGAGAAGATAAGATATCTTGTTTGATAATGATAACAATTATGACAAACATCAAATGATACATATTACTTGTGACAAATATCGCCATAATAAAAAACTATCATAACTATGATAATATATGATATTCACAAAACACTCAAGAACTTTAAATAGTAAGAGTGAACACAGATAAACCTTATAAACCAGGTATTACAAGTAGATGACAAACAAATATATTAAGGAGATGATGATATTGATAATAATGATGCTTTCAAAGAAACTATCATCATCACTGACAACAATAGTAAGATACCGTTAATAAATATCACTACCGATAACTTCCCCATAACTTCTTTACATCACAAAGTACTGATCTTTACTCCCACTTCCCCAAATTGGAATATTATCTTAACATCACCTTCAACTCATACTCCTGTATGCTGTATCATCACAAAACACTTCATGAAGGACAACATAAACATAAGAGCAAATAAAAAATATAGTACAGATCACAAACTAAAAAATGTCAGTCACTGACACTCAATACCCTTGTCAGTCTATTTTTTAGGTATGATGATTAATATTATTTCTAAACCCATATGTAAGTGAACAGTTGGAAAGTGAGTTACAGTCAGCAATTAATATTAAGTCTACACACTGAAGTCAGGGAACCATATTCAGGCTGTGGAAATATAGAGATAATATCATTATGAAATTAGCATCTCTGTGATGTAGCAGGATAGCACATATTTCTTACAAGCTGAAGAATCTGGGTTCAAATCCTGGCAAGGATATGACATTTTAGTTACTTCTCTGACTCACTTCTCAAAATTCAATCTTTCACAGTAGGTATAAAACATTCCTAGCGGCGCACTTTCCACATAATGTGTAATAACTTGATTATCAGTTCAGGCTTATATTTCTTCCTCCTAATTCTAATATACCTGACCACCTGGTCACATATGTAGATGCCAAACCTACCTGTATAATGACAGCCATATAAGATGGAAGGTCCCATCCCTCAGGTAAGTTCTGGACCAAAATGGGCAGTTCCACCCAGAGTCCGTTGATGTCCACCCATGATGAAATACCAAAGAGGATCACCAACAAGTACACCACAAAGCTGATGCTTCCACAGCGACACAGATCCTGACTCATCTTTAAACTTGTCTAGGAGATTTTCCTGAGAGAAAATAATGGACTGGTCTGAATTACTGTACATTCCAACACATTTATTGCGAAAACATTCAATACAGAACCAGAAATATTACAAAATGTTTAGCAAGTCCTGTAATTTTATTATATCTTTTATTGTTCATTATGTCTACAATCAAAAGCAGTTACAGTTAATATGAAAAACATACCTATTACAAGGCACATCTGAATCCCCTTCCACTTCTAATAATAAGCAAATGTGAGAGAGATGGCAACTGTCAATGTATAGCATACTTTTATGATTATATCTTATGATTAACCTATATTACAGTACATTAACGCTTTCCAAACAACAGGATAGTATGGATGTAATAAACTGTTATGTATTTTTACTCACAGGTTGCTGTTCTTGCTGCTGCTGCTGCTGTTGTTGCTCTTATTGTTGTAGTTGTTGTTGTTGTTGTTTTGTTGCTGCTGTTGTTGTTGCTGTTGTTTTGAGGTGCTTACACATACTCTTGCTGCAGAAAGATACTTCACTTTTCTTCACTGTTGTAGATGCCTCTCAAGAACTCACCAGCATGAAGCACTGCAAATATTTATTACATTTGCTTATCCAGCCAGAAATGTAGAGTGTGGAGCAGATAAGCCACAACACCCTTGTTCAGAGGTAAATGTCAAGTCTGTGAGGACAAAGGAAACAATCATAAGTATGGAGAAGTAAAAAACGATATATAATGGCCAGAAACCACCTTTAAAGCAGGTCTCAAATAAAATTCATCACATTATATCAACTGGGCCAAAAAAAAACTTCATGTCAAAGTTAAATGACTTCAACAATTCAAATTTTATACTTGACACTGTCTGCCAATCATGCAAATTTCAAATATCTAAATGCTATGGTTAGGCCAAAGCTGAAAAATAAATAAAACACATATCTAACAATAGCATGACCAAAGTGCACCTGGGGGTCCGAACCCAAGATATCATAAATTTTCTTTTGGCTGCGACACAGATATAGGACTTAGGGCAATGAAAATGATAACATTATGAATCACATCTGTCTGCCTTTCTTTGTATGTCTTAAACCTGCATTGTCAGTCTTGAAAAAGTGTTTAACACGAAACGTCGACTATTTTGTTAATAAATTCATTATACATTTTTCAAATAGTTTTGTGTTATTGGGCAGAATCATATTTAGTTTTAATCATATCAGTCTGCTAATATTCTTAACTTTTTACCCCAGTGTCCTTTTATCTCCAGCAGTTATTAAACTTTGCATTATAAATTTTTGCCACACCATGTATATCCCTTCTTTCTATATGCATGACAACTTAAAGTGATAAACATTTTATTCTTAAATTTAATTTTGAATGGGTGACATTAGACTTTCATGATGTCACTTTGTATGATTCTAATTCCAGAGACCTTCGAATCTGAGCTGCATAACTTACTCCACTCTACCATCTTCCACACTCTGACACTCTAGCTAATCCCATCCATCCCATTCTGACTCATTTTAGACTAATCCACCCTCATTCCACTTTATGGTGCTTCCCCTTTCCACAATACTGTGTTCTACACACTTCCACTCTATTCTACTTCACTCAGTTTTACACTGGTCTGTTCTAATCCAGTCCACTCTATTCTGCTCTATTCCACTTCCCCCTCTCAACTCCATTCTACATTATTTCAGTACATATTTTCCACTTTTCTCTATTCTGCACCAATCCACTTCAATACAGTCCAATCCAATCCACACCATTTTACATCCTCCCACTCCATTCCGCTCCACTCTATTCTACATTTTTACACCCCACTTTTCTTCACGCCACATTACTCTATTCCACAGTATCCCACTTCACTCTTCTCCACTCCACTACGCTCTGTATCACTTCACTCCAAACCAGTATTCATATTCTACTCTTCTCCACTTTGCCCCATTCAATGCCAAACCACTCCAATTTATATTATTCCACTTCACTATACATCATCCCATTTCATTCTTCTTCACCCCACCCCACCCCACTCCACTCCACTCCACTCTATTCCATTTCCACTCCACTCCATTCCACCCCACCCGACTCCACGCCATACCATATTAAAATCCACCCACTCTCCTTTAATTTTCCCTGTGCCAGACACTGTTGAGCTAAACTTCAAAACTGGAATAACAACATTATTGCATGTTTAGATTGTTTCTTTATGCTCCAAAACATATAACGACTACCTTACAGTTTTGCAAAAAATCATGAAACCGGATACGTCACGCAATGTAAAAATATTCAAATGAGAGACTTCATTTAAACAGCAGCTGCTGCTACAACAGTCAACAGGTGATTTTAGACGTTTTTGAAGACGCGGTTTCAAAAAGATCGTGCAGATATGAAGTGGGCGTTCAGGACTTCCTAGTCTTTTCCTATAGGTTTCAAGGCTAGACAATATTGTGAATTTATTGTTCTATGAAATTACGTGTTCAAAGCCACCGGCTTTACGACATCCATTACGCAACACGGATAGATGGTTATAGAGCACAATGGAGAAGAGCCAAGGGAGAGAATAGCAGCTCGTATACAACAATGAGGTTATTGTATATGTGTTTTGTTTGTCAAGAAAATCAAATTTTCGTTAGTTAAGCTCCATTCGCAAAAATACTGCGAAGAAAAGCTTCCGTTCAAAACTTTTCAAAGAGCGTATTATATCAAAAATTTTCCACAGGAGGCGGTAATTCTTAAGTGCAACGGAAATGCTGTTTTGTTCTAGCTCCTATCCCTGGTTCTTGAACATTTTCGAGCAGTCTGAAGTATGTTTCTCTATCAAAACGAAGATCAAGAAGGACCGCCAACTGTGTTCTATCGCCAGTCCTATAATGCCACTTTGGATTATTCTTGAATTATGCTTTGATACGCTCGTGAGAAAAGCGTTGTGCGGGACTCGCTAAAATTAGATCCTCGAGGGCAAATAAAACACAAAACTGGCATTAAAATACAAAGGTCCAGTGCAGGAAGAGATTTGGAAACACATGCAAAGACATTATACACGGGATTTTTTTTTTATCAATTGTCAAGATTTTATTATAAGACGTTACAGGTCTCTGTTTTTCTCCTGTCATTTTCATCACCTGTATCACTGTTGTCTTTCATATCATCATCGTTACCACTACACCATCACCTGTTTGCCCATTCATATTATACTGCTCATTATCATATGATTTGTTATGGTTGTATTCTATCTGATAAAAAAAATATATTGTATGTCATGCTTAACACACAAATAAAATTAATTACAAAAAAAAACACAAAAAAACCCACACACATCATGTACAGCTTGTGACGGTGAATGAGGTGCGGCGTTGGGCGAACAACTGCGCATGGGTCCCAAGGCTTACAGTTATTAAGGGCATAGACTTACACGGCCTATACATAATCTGCTACATTTAGCCGTCCTTTATCTCTTGAAAAATAACATCATGGAAAACACAACTCTCACGTCAGTGACACCTGTATAAGGCTGATGTAAAAAATTTTTAGCAGGCTTTCTGTATTATAATACACACTCGAATCAGCGGTAAAAATATCCAAAGAAAAGATGTATAAACATACACGAATTTAATTAGAAATTTCGATCGTTGTCGATCTCCTTCAGTAAATACATGAACTTTTCTAGCAAGATGAGCAAAACAACAGAAAGTCCTTAGTTCCCCTTTCCGAATCAGCCAGACAGGACAATCAATCCCATTTTTGCCGTGACCTGAAAGTGAGGTTCGAAAGCCTGAATGACCAGGTAAAGCTTATTAATATGCTTATCTGGTCAACAAGCATTGTGACTGAAAAAAAAAAAGCTGAGAGGCCAACCAAAAAAACAAAAAGTTGGTGCTAGCTGGCGTAGTCTAGTGGAATATCTTTTTTTTTCTTTGGGAGCCTTTCAGAAAGGTACGTTACCACCAATCGATTTTTCATTATGCATATCTACCTTTGTTAATTCACCTTCTGTTATCATAACGTTACATATTGAGTCTTCTCATACCAAACCCAAACATGATACAGTGGGTATTCATTACCTCGAACCTGGTGTACTTGAAAAAAGTCACATATTAAATTTCATATTTGTTTTGTGACGTTCTGGTTCTGAGGCGAGTCCTTTACTTTGTTTTTAATCAAACGCTGACTTGTCTTTTAAAAACGTCGGTAAAAAGATGTCTTTCTTTTTATATCTGCACATATCATCAAACCAGCCCTTAATGTTATCAGTAAAGACTGTGATTAAAAACATACGGGTGGAAAGGTGTACAAAAGAATGCTGATTTATTGGGCCATATTGAATTTGTCAGAAAAGTATCCCAAATTATCATGACCAAGCCATAACTTAGTCAATTTCAACCCGGAAATATCCTCCAGCTCCCTGGAGACTCCATTTTGTCGTCAAATGTTAAAAAAAAAGAAAAAGCTTAGACTAGGAACAAAGTTTATGAAAAGAATAATATTTCGTTGTAAAAATGCCGCAGGAAGTGCGAAATAACAAACAAATAACTATCAGTTAGCAAAAAAAAACCCAACTTACTTACTTAAAAGTCCCTCAACCTCATGCGTAGAAGGAAACTGAGTCTGAATTCCAAGCACATAACAGATAATCTAAATTTGTTCCATGATTCCTTGATTTAGGGCAGCTATGCTATACTTTTGTAACTGCTCAAAAAAATTAAAAACAGGTCGAGACTGAGTACCGGAACCGAGGCCAATGTGTTAGACGCACTCGGAGCATATCATTATTGGGCATGTATCATTAATTTCTCAGCTGTGACATAACCGTAACTCTTTGATATTTGAAATTTGCACTATGATTGGCAAATGATATCAATCTGTTGGTTTGTATCAAATTTCAGCTGCATAATATTTGAAATGTTCAATTTATTAGACTTTGAAATGAAGTAAATATACACTCTTTCCCCAATAGAGCGATATAAAATAAGCACATCCCCTTTGCACCTTCACTTCCCCCCTTCTCCCCAATGAGGTTACAAGTCTGAGATAAAAACATCAACGCTTCCAATACTGTAATCGTTTGAAGCAAAAATGAAAAAAGTGGAGAAAGTGTAAAACTGCCTTAAGAGCGTCGTTCTCTCTCTCTCTCTCTCTCTCTCTCTCTCTCTCTCTCTCTCTCTGTATGTGTGTGTGTGTGTGTGTGTGTGTGTGTGTGTGTGTGTGTGTGTGTGTGTGTGTGTGCGTGTGTGTGCGTGTGTGTGGTGTGTGATATTCACAACCTAATTTGGAGCTGCATAGTATTGTTATGTGCATTGGATCAGGAAAAATAATCTTCCGCTCACATTTTCGATTTCGTCAGTTTAAGCTTGTCTTAACCATTTTAAGCTATGATTCATCTTCAGTAATGAGTTTCCTAAAACATTATACACGACATGTATATTGCTGTCATACTGAATAACTTGGTTCCAAGCCTGTTCATAAGCCATATGTGTTCATTACCGTACGTGTAGACTGGATGGCTTTCGGCATACATACCAGCTCTAGATGGCCACCTAACTGGTTACTGTTCTCATTTGCAAAGAATATAAGCGGAACTTTTACAGGACACTGTGCATTATGTTGGCCAAGTAATGAAATTAGCATGTGCATGGGGTTCCCTTTATGATCGTCAATAACCAAACAGTCGGCCATCTAAACCTGAGATGTGCGCGAGAGACTTAAGTCTGTTAATGTATCTGCGAATAATTTCTACTGTTGTTGTTTGTTGTTTGTTGTTGTTGTTGTTGTTGTTGTTGTTGTTGTTGTTGTTGTTGTTGTTGTTGACGTCGTCATCATCACTGTTGCTAATTTCATAAAATGACTTCTTTTGATCGACTGACGGCTCTGGCCTGTAGTGTCCGTTTACTCCAGGCAAATTGTGCTTATTGTCATGATGGCAGAGCGCAGTTCTTTGCCTCCTTTCAACCGCTGGTGCCAAAAGTTCGCGTACCACCAGTCACCCGTATCAAAACAGAAGTGTAATAGTGCGCATAGATGGCTGTAATGGTGCTAAGTTAGGCCCCGGATCTTGCCACCACGATAATCATACTCGTATCATACTTCTATCGGCACATCCCTAAAATCTTGCATAGCTGCTAAAATGCTGTTGTCCCTTGTCCCTTACATTCTGTACGTATCAAATTTCACTGAACGCAGATACCCCACAAACGCTCACAGCTGTGAGCTTGCGCTTTAACGATGGGATCTCTTACCAGCGTCAGAATTATATTTAAGTCTACATGTTGAAGGCTACTAAGGGTGCATTCGGCACCAACGCACAAAGGTAATTCTTACGATGGTAAGAGATCCATCGTTAATGCGCAAGATCTTAAATCTTTGAATTTGTGAGTGGCTCGAGTTTCATGACATTATGGACTGATTTGGAATTCGTCAAGTTTCCGAAGTTACACCAGACGTTTCGTCCGCTATCTCCTTCCCGGAACACAGTGAGGAAGACTAGCAATCCGGGAAAAGGTCGATGACATCCGGATGGTATGACTTCTCCCCTTATCCGACTTCTTCAAGAAAATCCGCATACCTGACACTGAGCTGACCGGATCTCAGTGCTGTAATAGTGCGAGCCAAGTGCTACTTTTAATGGACTTTTTTGCAAGCCAAAGACAAACAATGCAGCCTAACTGTGATGAATAAAAAATACTGTTTCGGAGAGAGAAAAGATTTCCATCTACTCGGATCGCGTGACTTAATCTCCTCTTACCCTGAAACTGTTTTCTTCTTCATATATTGAACATTAACATGCAGGTAGTTCTACTGTAGATTTAGATCTAGTCTTCTTACAGTGGTTTGAGATTGTTGTTGTTGTTGTTATTTTTGATAATGTTGTTGTTGTTGTCGTCGTCGTCGTCGTTGTTGTTGTTGTTATCATTGTTGTTGTCATTGTTGTTGTTGTTGTTGTTGTTGTTATCATTGTTGTTGTTGTTGTTGTTGTTGCGTGGCTAAGATGGATAGATCAATAATAGTTACAATGGCCGTGGAGTTGTGCTATGAGCCCAAATCTGCTTTAGCTACAGAAACTGGGGTTAAAATTTAGTGGATTTTAAGCCTGTATACAACATTATATGCTACGTGTGTATAACAACTTAACAACAACTACAACATAATAACATATGCATCTTGCCTCGGATCTTCATCCATCTGGCTATCATTTTATTACCATGAACCAGACAGTATCAAAATATGTTCATGCCAAACAATAATCATTTTCATAATAGACCTACTGTACACGTAACAGATGTTCCTAAAGATATTCACTTTCGTCTAACAGGCTAGAGATTATTAACAAAGATATTAGAAAACTGATATTTATCATAGACTTTTTCTAGCGAACTCTATAGCATTACATTACAGATTTACCGTCTTGTGTTCTCTCTTAGTATCATAAAGTTTTAAATATTCCTACATATTAAAAAAAACTGCGAACGACACTGTAAGTGTAAAACAGCTTCTTTTGCCTGGCTTTTCACTAAATATTACCGTGTGGTTTGGCTAACATAAGGACATCTAACCTCTAAAAACACAAGTGATTTCTCGTTGCTGCTTCTTGATAGACACAATGATAAATGAGTCGGCTCGCTGGACAGACAGACAGACAGACAGAGACAGACAGACAGACAGACAGACAGACAGACAGAGATAGGCAGGCAGACAGACAGACAGACAGACAGACAGACAGGCAGGCAGGCAGGCAGGCAGGCAGACAGACAGACTCCGACACATTTCAGTCAACTGTTGAACAGACCCACATGCAGGCAGAAGGATAGCCAGCGCATATAAGTCATTTTTGGTCACGCACGTACAGGCAAACAAACCGGCAGAGGGGCCTTCTGGTCTCCGGCACGAAGACAGACAGACAGACAGACAGATAGGCAGGCAAGCAGGCAGGCAGGCAGGCAGGCAGGCAGACAGACAGACAAATACCATACCGTGGGTGCCACCTCATATTATTATTTGCTGAGCCACAAAATGCAAGCCAATACACAATAATGAGAGAAGTTGACTGTAATGTTGCGCAACCTTATATTGAAGCGATCAGTATGTCCTTTGTTCGCTACATGGCTTAAGATTACAGATCATCTGGGGCCACGATCGTAACAGAACAATGACACGCGTAAGCTTAGAACAGTTTTATAGGTTTGTTCATAACTGATATTGATCTAGTGTGTCATCGCAGGATGATGTACTCTTGAACTTGGACTGTCAAACAACACTACTGTGTGACCTTGTTATGGAATATATTATTATGAATTTGTGTAAGTGAGGAGAGTCACATACCATCTTATGCAGAGTCCCCATTTCACCAGGAAGTTTACAAGCATTTCGTGCGACACCCAAGCAACTGCGAGGCCCTTAGTATTGCTAATAGGTTAATCCTGCAATGATCTTATGAGTTTGTTCTCCCCCCCCCCCNCCCCCCCCCCTTCCTTGTCCACTGTGTTTCCACTAACTCTATGCCGTCTTTTTCCCCTTTCATATTCGCTTCATTCAAACCTCACTGAGTAAAAAGTATGCGTAGGATGCGGCTCGGGGAAAAAAGTCAATCAGTCAAAAAGTCAGTTTGCTTTCAGAAAAAAGAGAATGTCAACCGGAAAAAGGTCAGCTCCACAAAAATGAACACCATGTCAAAAAGAGCATCAAGGGTTATCTAGGCAGAATGCAAGTATAAGAAACAAACTTAAAGCAGTATATTTTAACTCTATACGTGGTGTCATCAATGCACAACTGTAATGTGTGGGAGTCTGGCTATGATATCATTAAGAAATCTATAGACTCAGCCTTGTATTAATAACTTTATGAGTCAATTCGACAGCCTCACAAAAAAAAATTCATACATAACTGTTGTACAATAAAGATTTTAAACGGCTGTGCGAGGTGGAGACCTTATAAAGAAGAATGCTTTTCATTGAAATGAATGTAAGTTTATGGATTGTACATCTCTATATGTAAATAGACACTTTAAAGAGTTATACTGTATTCTATATTGGACGTTTCGCTGGTTACCCCGACCAGTGAAACCCCCGCTGTAAAGGGGTAGTTTTCCAAATAAAGTATTATTATTATTATTATATATATATACGCTCATATGTTATGAAAAGGCCAGGACGGCTACCTCATCCACTTTGCCTTGCTGTTCTGAAGATCTGAAAACTGAACCACATTATAAAGTACATATAGTAACACCTATACAAAACAGTGGGTCTCCGGTGATTTGTTTCTCATTAAAAGTTACCCTTTTTATCACTGTAGAGTTGACCTTTCTTATGTCCCGATTGATTTTTCCTACGAAGAAAAGGCAACTGATTTTTTTTTTTTGCGGGATTCCGTACGATTGCCTTTAAACCTCCCTCCCCGATCTCACCCTCTCCACCCTTCACCCGCGCCTCTCCCAAAACTCATACACTTTTTTCGTACGATGCCAGCAAAGAGCTCAGGAACATGTAGGCAATTCATAGACAGCCATAGATGATCTCTAATTTGTAAACATGTTGGATCAGTGAAATGGCATAACACAGTTGCACACTCTGTAATAAAGTTATAACATACGCACGCCTGATTAGCTGGGAACGAGAGCCAAGGAACTGTTCAGGATCGATGCGGATGCGTAATGTTACGTTAACCCTGAGACTACTATGCTTTGACCTTTAGGAGATGTTGACTTCCCTGCTATAGCTGATCTGACAAATCTGTGATGTTGCCCATGTGGTAAACCACTTTCTTTTCCTTTTTTTTCTCCCTCTTTCTTTTTATCTCTCCAAGTCACTTTCCAGTCACCAAAGTCTTCTCTCTCTTTCTCTCTCTCTCTTTGAGAAAAGGAGAGAAAGAAAATCATGTAAACAGACCTTAAGTCCTTCTTAGCCGTACGGTCAAGCAATAGGCCTGTCTGTCTGTCTGTCTGTCTGTCTGTCTGTCTGTCTGTCTGTCTGTCTGTCTGTCAAGTTGGAAAAACATTACACAGTAGTCTACCACTACCAGGATCTAGCACACTCTCACTCGCGTTAATCTTAACACGTATTAATTTTTCAGCCAAAGAAATCCTACAATTCTTCTCCTAGTCATTAATGTCGTATGCCTAGTCTACGTACTTAATAAATGGTACTTACATACTCATTCCAGATACTCATTAGAGTATACTTTGAACTCTTCTCCCGAGCACCTTTATTTAAGAGTTGCAAACACACGAGCCATGCAAAACACTAGGTATACTTTACCTTTTAGCAAAGATGATGTTGGCAAAAGTCCCCAATCCTATCTTTAACGCTAACCCTACCCCTAATGCCCATCGAGATGGGATCCCTAATCTTAATGCCCTTCAAGAAGTGTCCCTAATCCTAATGCCCATTGAAAAAGTGTCTCTAATCCTAATGCCCATTGAAAAAGTGTCTCTAATCCTAATGCCCATCAAGAAGTGTCTCTAATCCTAATGCCCACCAAGAAGCGTCTCTAACCCTAATGCCCATCAAGAAGTGTTTCTAATCCTAATGCCATCAAGAAGTAGCTCTAAGTCTAATCCTAATGCCCATAAAGCAATCGCTGCCAAAATAAAGGGGGCTAAACATCGTAAACTTGCCCTGCTCACCGTGAGCCATCTATAAGCGTTTCTCAAACTCAGATACTGATCTCATCGTACCAAACACTTACAACACAGAACTTGTATGAAAAACTAGGTAACGATCCAGTTCATTTAGTCTTGGACTGTCATCGATCGAATCGATGCTGACCCGAGAGAAGGCCGTATGTTGTTATATAATACACTGCTTAAATCGAGCGATTAAATCCTGTTAAGTACGAAACTACTCGTCCTGTATCGAAAGCAAAGAATGGGCAAAATACATGACTGTGAGAAAAGTTTGGACAAAATGGTGTGTATAATCATCAAAATACTCTCCGGTGAATTACAGTAACTCCACAATTATAGTCTAGATGTCCTTTCTTCTTTATCAGTAATAACAGTACGCCCACATGTTTACAATTTGCAGTATACACATGAATTTCACGCCTATCTATGCTTACATAGGAAGCAAATTATGCACATAAAAACAGCAAAGGCACTACGAGTACCAACTTTCATGAGTAGCTTATTAGGCACAAAATATTTCTCAGCGTATATTACGCTTACTTACCCCACTGCACTGTGTCAGTAGGCCTTAGTACGCATTCACATCTCCACTGACGAACCAGTTTCGGATGAGTACGAATCAGTAAATCAATGATCAATGCTGGACAGCTGTTGTGCTTGCGTTAGGTTAAACCAACCAGAATTGCAAATTTACGATAGATTTCTACCTATCGTCGTTCGCAGTATTGATATTACCGGTTTCTGTTTTCCTGTCCATGACAGGATCTAAAACTCCGAGTCAGAGGGCACACAGAACGGTTTCATCATTGTTGTTATACCGGCGTGTGGGATCGGCATGGTGCGCTAAATCCGGTGAGAAAGTTGTACCGTAAACCCTGTGATAAGTGACCGGAGCAGTGGATGTGGGCACTAGGCAGGGATGGATGGATGGATGGATGGATGGATCCACAGAAAATCATTACACAACAGAAGAAGCCAATTAGAATGTTAGATAACATGATGTCTACTGTAAAAATGGAAGAGCAACATTCCCGTTCTCAATAAGTATTGACATAATGTCTTAAGTATATAATATTCAAAGAAATAAATAAACCATCTCTATCCATTAGGCTAGCAAATTAGTGAGAAATTAAGAGAAATTACAATAGTGTAACTGAAATGCAATCGATCCTGGCTTTCTGATCGTCTATTATCTACATCGGATATATGCTGTCTTGAAGGTTTCGGTTTCTGTGCTATGCCTGGTCGTCGCCTCCATGCAATAACTATGTAACTAAAGAAACAAGTAGAAGCAGATACAATTTTTTTTTTTGCCCCAAGGCGACGTTATGAGGAATTCTCTAGAGCAAACAAGATCATTCATGAGTCATCTACCATCTACCATTACATACTCATCGGAAGAGACTCGCAAGGGTTAATTATTTATAAAAAAAACAAAACAAAAACACTCTTCCAAGCAATTGGTTTTTTTCTACGGTAAATTAAGTTAATCACCATCCAAGGAAGAGAAACGCAAAGGAATTGACAATTTTCAAAGAATAGCTCCTGGACGTGCATGACTTTCGTGGTATTTGAATGAGACGATCCTCCATCTCCAACGGTCACATAATCGATCATATACAGATACAACAAACTCAGGTATCAGCCGCAAGTAACTGGTAATGTAACCACAGTACATAGAAAGACCCCCCCCCCTTATTTTGGTTTGTGATCTACAAGCATGCGGAGGTATGAAAGCTGTGTGTCTCACAGTGGTTTCAGTCTTGCAGGACATAGTGTTGTTGATGTCGTCGCACCTTTATTAAGACGCATACGGTAAAATCTGACCGGTTGTGAGAGGAAGGAAAATCAATACAAAATACATAGCGCTTGCGCACAAAGCAATATNGAAGCATTATCGCTGTCATGCACTGCGTAGCACCAAAGATTATAAAACTACCGGTAACGCTCTTGTGTCATCTAGCGCTGATAACGCAAAACCTTTGGCACTTTCAGGAATTACCTTTGAGAAAAATAATATATGTAAATTAGGTAAATGCATCTGGATATATAACTTAATTCGAATTATTTGGGATTTTTTCTCAGCAGCTGAACTGTGTGAGTGGCAAAGGAATAGCGAGAAAAAGCGGTGACTGGTGCATTTATTAACCAGCAATTCTAGGACATGTTTCTTTGCTTTTTTTTTTTTTTTGGTCTTTCTCTCTGTTTTCTCCTTTCAACACGCTTGATGTTTGGCATTAGACAAGATGGAACGGGAGGGGTGGGGGAAGAATTAACAGTGAGATGGGCGTGACTTTGATCATGCCCGAGGTGGATTTAGGAATAGGCACGACGGGAGCATGCCCAAGCCCCACCCCCCTCCTATAGAGAGCCCTTCGCCGGAATAAAATTTTATGAAGAGAAAGAGAGGAGGGTAAAAAGGAGAACGATAGAAGGAGAGAGAGATGGAGTCGGACGAAAGTTCATTTTGTATGTTAAACCCTCTGCTGTGACAGTTTCAAACTCAGAAAGGGTTCCGCACTTTACTTGTGCCCAGAGTCCCGCTAATCTTGATTCCGCCCCTGATTATGATAATCAGTCAAAACAATCAGTGGTCTTACACTGTCTGTCAAAACAATCTCGACAGGTTTATGAAACGTGTATCAAGGCTAACAAAAATCAATAAACAAATTAATGAGTTGATCCTTTCAGACCCCAGGTTGCTCTTGTATATAATGTAGGAATGAATGAGTGCGAC
>JAWQUT010000157.1:481637-522555 GCA_033807755.1 Ellobium chinense
ATTTTTTTCCCGCCTTGGGAGGGATTTGAAGCCGCAACCTGTAGCTTCTTAATTCCTTGCTTCATATCATCTCTGCCCCCATGAAGCCATAGTTGAAGTTGCATTTTTATGAAAATTGCATTTTGTCGAGTTTTTCTTGATATTACTAGAAAAAAGTGCCACTATTAAAAGTAATAAATAATAACTCTGTTTTAGGAGGCCCAGTGGACTACTGTTCGTTTGATCCCTGCAATTTGACAAAAAGGCAAGTCTCACTCCCCTCCTAAGCAAAGGACCTATCAGTCACTAGGCAAGCCAAAATGGCTGCGACTTATGCGGAAAAGACAGAAAATAGTGCACGGATTTGCGTGTGTTGCTCGCCATACTTATGTCTTTGCCTCATTCGTTAACATAAATACCACCGTCGATACTTGCCACACCCTCCCCCGACACAAGGCCGTTGATATAACATTCCACCAACAAATTTGAGACCGTGGTTGGTTGTCGCCATGTTGCCGAGCTTTCTTTTCCGGTGATCCAAAAGACGCCACGTTTCTAACAAACCGTTAGTAGGTGTGCACCTTTCCTCACTGTGATTGGCGTGCACCAAACAAAAATGCACTCCCTTGCTCATTCGTTAAATTTCTAGAAACATACACAGCCCAGTAGTTTATGTGTGCAGTTTAGGAACAGGAAAATGAGAGGGTAGGAAAAAGTGTTTATATACCATACAATATTTACTCAGCTTGTTTGATTTGATTATCTATATTTCTGTCATAACCGCTGAAGTGTAGAGATGTACACTTACATGAGAACAGTGGAGCCAAATAGTTGGCTGTTTCTATAAACGAATCTGGACTGTTTGGCATGTGTATTTAAAAGTTTGATGGCCATTTTGGACAACCATGAAAATACAAAATGACCCAAAACAAAAAGTGAACCTTCCATTTTTTTTTCAATAATTTTGACAATAATCAGTAGATATTTATCAAACTTTTCAACTGCTAATATCATGACTTGATGTATATATACACAATGAATTTCAATCTTGTGATGCAATTATAAAGAGAGCAGTGGTTATCTGAATTATACCTCGCATTACCACATTTCAGACTGTTGCGCAATGAACGCACATACTGTATAATACAGTAAGAGACAATGACAGATCACATTGAACGAAACGATTCAGATATTTTCAAGAACAATTTAACAGACGCAAGGCACATAACAAATCAATATATAATATTTGTTTATGACGTTTACATCAACCCATGTCTTTTATAGAAACAGATCAATGATGTGTGTCGATACAGACATGATGGAGGTCTTTTGATCAACAGTGGCATTGTGCAGGAGGGATGTTCTTTCTTTTTATTTCCACTTTGTGGAACCTATGCTGACTTCGGTAAATCGTGATAAAGGGCTTTTTCTTAATATTTTTACTGAAAGATTTACTGAAAAATACACTTTCCTCTGATCAGTTCTTCCTTAACGAGCATGTTGGGTGGACCAGAAAATAGGTTTTAGCCATTGTAGATTCTCAACGGTCCCTTCCTGTCCTAACCTTAGAATTCATGGTAGGTTAAAATGAATGAAAAATTGATAAATTCAGTCTTTGGGGACATTAATCACTTCACGCCGTTAGAAAAGCTCCATAATGGTGGTCAACGTCATAATTTTAGCCATTAAACCACACCTCAAACCTGAAATGCAGTTTTTCATCAAAAGTGCACGTCAAAATTACTTGCTAACCCTGTTGTATAAGGTGAGTGGAATTCAATGAAATTTTCAGTGTTGGTATCAGTGTTTTAGCTACACTGTGTGAAATTGTCTTATCAGTATCTCACAAACTCTTAATTTAATGGCAAAAATGGAATCTTCACTTTTTTGTGTCTCACCAGGACCCGCAGCCCATAGGTCATGAAGAGGTCTCAGATCATTTGAGCGCTAGAGAGATGTGGGCAACTGTGCAATCTGTCCCAAGGGAAATGATGATGATAAAGATGAGTTAATTAGTCTTGTATCCAGGCCATTGCCTACTTACGTGACTTCAAGCTACTTTTACCCCGGTAGGCTAGATCAAGCATATTTTCAACTTTCGGAAGAGCATACAGTGTTGTAGTCGTTTACAAGCGCTGAGCACTGGCATTATTACATTCAAGATCTAGCCAGCTGCCCACTTAACAAGGACTACAGAAAATTTGAATCATATGCATTTTCAAGCTATCCACAGCATAAGCGAGCCGGTATCAACTCCAAAGCTTACATAATCATCAGTACGCTGTAACCAATCGATCTGACAGCTCCGTATACTGAATACAGGATGTACCTTTTTTGCTCTTCGTTTCAGCATCAGCATAATATACCATAGCCATTGCTTTCCATCCGATTCATTAAAATTGTTTAAAATCTTATGGCTGAAACTTAATTCACCATGTTGATAAATCGAAACTAAGACAAGAAATTTTAGAATCTAAATTAAATATGATGCTGAAAACAACATTAAAGTCACACGCTTAGATGGTAGGTCGATATTTCACTTTCAGCCGGGTTAGTTTTAACTATTTTTTTCCGATATTATTCATCATTTCTGTAAATAAAACCCGATAGAAATCAAGATATGGGCCCTCATTTGCATTTGGTCCTTTTGATGTACATAAAGCAGCTTTTAAGTCGTTTAGTATTCCCTGGTGGATCATGTTCATACTGGAATTTATACCCGTATATTGATTAGTCTCATGAGATCTGGCATTTCCATTCATTACACTCCCCCCACCCCTCAGCTGAAAATATCAAATGAAATAACAACCCATATCATTTTACCTGTGTATAATATTGAAATAATCCATCATTTTTACTGCCTTGCATTATCTACCTTAGTATTTTTTTACAAACAAGAGAAATAATGGATCACTGTTCTTGTTGTAGCTGTTCTTGTTGTTGGTGGTGGTGCTGTGGCTACACTGTCTGTTGCTGCTGTTCCTGATGTTGATGCTGCGAATGCTTTAGTTGTTATTGCCTTGTTATGTGTCATCTGTCCTTAATATTTATGTAGGTAGTGTTGTACCAGTGTTTATTAACTTCACTGTTGTTTTGATTGTATTTGATGCTATATTTGTTACACTGTTGATACTATATTTGTTATACTGCTGTTGAAGGGAGTTGTCTAGCATTACCTTTTAAAAAAAAACTTGCTGTGGTTAGAATTAAACAAGTCCAAGTGCCATCTGATGAGGTTTGAGAAAATCACAAAATATTGCCCAACAAAACTTAATCTAATTCTGCTAACCTTGGCACCAAGTTCAAAAGATTCAATTTCACTGTGTGCTAGACTTCGTTGTTGTTAGACATATGATGTAATGAAGGTTTCCTTGAATAAATGCATGGACTGAAACTTCATTGCGGCAGATGTGCATTTTAACCCTTCTAGTTCCTAACCTCCTAAATAGAAATTCACCAAACTGTTCTTTCGTGTACACCACCAGTCGCATCCACCTGAACGCCATTTTGTATATGGCATGAGAGAGAGAGAGAGAGTTATTTCAAAAAATTATAGAGAAAAGGGAGATTAGTACTTACTGCGCTTGGCTAAAACATGTGGCAGTCGATGGTGCTGCCTTCTTTTGCACTATTATTTTCCGTAATGCCGAGTTCTGTTCTCTTTCTGTCTTTTGCCCTACACAAAATGGCGCTCCAGCTGGCCTACGAAAAGACACATGATTCAAATTTAAATGTTATTATGACCTCTATAGTGTCAGATTTTGCTTGGAAGAGAGCGGTTTTAGCACTATAAATTTCTCAACTGATACACAAGATGTCAAGGTAAACTAATCTCACACACATATCTTACACTCTCTACCTCGTGATGATCTTTACGGCAGTGCTGTCGTCACGTTTCCACACCACATGAAAAGTGACTCTGCAGCCAGTTACCTCCAGATCGGCAATCCGGATGTTGATGCCAGCAAGGACTGGAACCAATTGGGCTAAGAGTGCACATATCACACCTTCGTGTTCAGTAGCCAGAGATAGTACATTTTTGTTTTTGTCCTTGGATTCGTCATGTTGTTGTTGTTGGTCATTGGTAGTGGTGGTGGTGGTGGTGGTGGTGGTGGTGGCTGTGGTGGTGATGGTGATGAGGATGGTGGTGATGGTATCTATTTATTTGGAGTTGAAAGCAACATCACTGCACTCTGGACAAGTTCGTTAAATAGTGCTTCATTCCAAGGTCCAAAACCAAACGAAGAATCCATTTACCAAAACAGTCCCCATTGCTATTTATTTGATTACGGATCCTCCTTCAGTCATTCCTAATTATCCTCATCGTTTGTTTTTACCTTGAGAGAAGTTTCTTGAGGATAATGAAGGCTACTGTGATTGTTAAAACTGCCAGCGTCCCACAGAACTTTCCACGATGAGTGAGACTTTGGGAAGAACCAATTATTAATGCAAATTATTCGATGCAGATCGATAGAATTGCTAGAATCGGGTACCGATGTTCGGTAATTTGGGTGGTGTGTCTCTTGTTCACCAGCTTCACGGCTCCACAATCAGTTGGTCTGTGAAAATATGGGCCTCTGACAAGCATTTAAAGCAAAAACACTTTTACAGTTAGACAAATATACAATAACCCCAAAGACATGCTGCTACGTTTTTAGATATATCGTAATGAACGAACTAATAACTGGAGAGTCAAAACTAATTCATTTCCTTCGATCTATGGTTTTACAAGATGTATGTAATATCAAGCACAATGCACCAGAAACAGGTAGATTTGGCAGTATCTAAGTGCACCGAAAACGAATTACAAAACAAACTGTGCGCCGATCTTTTGACCACCGTAGTTCTCGTCTGTGGTCAGCTTGTGGGATTTACAGCATAATGTGTTCTGCTTTATCAGTGAACTACCACAAAGACAATCTTCATCCTTCTCTTATTCAGTTTCTAGAGGAGATCGACTTGGCCAAAGCTCCTACTGTGTGATAATATGATAGGCGACAAATGGATAGAGCCCAGTGTGCAAGACTGTGTTAGATAGATCTATTTTCAAGTGGATTTTCTCACATTATCTGGTCTGCAAGGTTCCAGGATGACTCGACCGCTAACATGTGCTACCCAGTTACTATTTATGTGAAACCTATATGATATTATTGTACAGAATTTTCCTCTTGAGGCCCATCCATGTGTAGCTCGGTGGTGAGGAAAGAAGTATAGACAGGGCGGGATGATTCCTCCACTTATATGAGAACTCTGATCGGGATCCCACGCAGCCGAGTAAGATGCAGTTCTTAATGAGGTTGGACAGGCTCTGTTCACTTCAGATTCTTAATACTTCAACCAGTCGATGTCATAAAAAGGACGTCACCCTTACTGGATTAACAGTTTTAAAGTTTATTATGAGCTCATTTCCTTCTTTCGTCTCTTGTTCAGCACAGCAAAATATGCTACTCCAGAAATTCCCAAACAATGGTTCACTGAGTAACCTGGCCTACTCACGCATGCGCGCCTATATTTTGCACATGAGCAGGCTCCACATAGCTGTCAGATAGCAACAACATCGGGGTCATTACAAAACTTGCCAGCAGGGAAGCCATTTTTATACAGTTTTAAACTGTTCTTTAAATCCTTTAGAGGCTGCACCAATGGTTTAGTTTTAATCCTGTTAGGCAATGACCAAACATGAAAGCGTACAGAAAATATGCCTACTTAATGGTAGGTGTTTTCATTTACTGCCATGTTAAGTAGGGTTCACATCTTTGAATTCATTAGACTACTTGCAAATTCAGCGTAACGATACGCTCCAGATTTAGGAAGATTTGACCAAGGACACTGGGTTAGCGTGGAGGTCGACTTTTCAGCCTTCCCCTTCCCCTTTCTCTGCATCCTCCCTTCTGATTGCGCTTTCCATGCGATGCTCTGATTTGTTCTTCTCGGCCTTGGATAGCTGTAAGACCCTTAGAGTAATTGTCCCTTCTGCTGCCCATGATTAATCCAGCCTTGGTTTTGTCATGCCAAATCTGCTAGAAGGTCTACAAAATACTAAAAAGTCGTAAGATTTTGCAGTCTTATTTCTTTGGTGACTTGAGATCGAATATTCAATGTTGTCTAATCTTGGGCGCTGGCATAACTTCGGAAAACATCATCAGCACGCAAAATTAGACAACAATGTGCATACGGCCACTGGAGTTCACTATGTCCTTGAGAGTTGGCGCAACAAATCTGGGCTTCCATTTATTTGTGGAAGGTTATGTTTACACACAACCAAAACTAACTCAAGGACGCAGTATTGTTACACATTTATGATGACCCCAGGACTTAATTTGAAATGAATTAATTAAAATAGCTTATCTCAAATATTTTTTACGTCCCATTTATCGCATTCATATTTTTTTTTCTTTCTCCTTGATTATCTCTTTGATTTTCCTCTTTTTTTTTCTTGTGTAACCCTGAGCATAAAACGGTTAATGTTTCTTTCTCTCCCATCCTCATGTCTATCTTAGAATGTTTCCTTCAGATCCAGAATGTCTCCTTCACTTTTTGTGTCCAATGATTTCTTGATATATCCAACTACGATTACATTACCTAGAAAGCCCGTCTTTACTGTTGGCTAAACACAGACCGTGAGAGGTTTAGGTATGAAGACGCCAATATTTTTTTTTCACTGTTGGCTGTATTAGGTTTTACACCTATCATTAACTTATCCAGGGGTCCCAGGCGAAAATACTCCCTAAACATGCTGTTTAGCTCTTCCTCCAAATTTTGACACAAAGAAAAATGTCCCTAAACCAGTTAGCTTTTGAGAACTTGGGCAGTAAAGCAGAAAGCAGACACCTAATATTTTAGGCCTTTTCACTCAGTAAAGAGGGTAACCTTACCCACCTAGCAACAACCACAAATTTTATACTTGAGTGGCTTAAACTTCACCTATTCTGAGTCTACACATGTATTTGCACCTGTCTAAGCCTTTGAAATTAAAATCCAATCCCTTTCCCCCCTCCCCATGGCTAGTTTTCTGATTTTATAGGATTTATTTAAATTGCATATTTTTATGCCAGGTGATATTGGCATCTTCATACCTTTAGCTGAAGTTTTGCAACCTTTTCAAAGCTTACCTCTCCGAATCAGCCAGCCAGGACAAACAATCACATATCTTACATAGCCTGAAGATGAGACTTGATCTGAAAGCATGAATGTCTGAGCAACGCTTACTGTTATCAATATCAGTGAACGAGCATTGTTACTTAAACACAGAACTGCAAAGTAAGTGAAAAGTGTTGTCAGCTGGTCTAGTTTAGCCATATGGAAAGCTTTTTCAAGCTTTTTGGAAAGATGAATTGAGAAACATTACTGATGGGTACAAAAGGGTAATCATTGGATATTGTTGAAAAACAAGAAGTCTTTATTGCACTGAAGGGGCCTTTACAGTTTTCCTACAGTTGGTGCGCTCCCTCCTTGTGTGCATCTATCTCATTTGCCGAATTTACTTCAGTTGATGGGCTATCCCAATTTTTGTCAAAAAAAACCAAACTGTCACAATATGCCAAATGTAGATCACATGTAGATATTCTGGGTGAGGAGTTGGAACTATCTAACGGACCTACTAATCAAAACATTATTTTGTTTTTCAACAGATTATCATGGCCTGTATATCGATATTGCTAAACAACATCTTGTCGAAACTAAGATTATCATGAACTCTGAGTAGATTGCTGTGATTATATGGTAACGAAGAGTACTAGGATGACTGTCCATTACTTCTCATGTTGTTATTTCACTTTGCAAAGAAAGAACAATGGAGATCCCTACCAAGGTAGTGCATCAGCCGAACACACAAATAAGCATACCTGCTCTGTTTCTCATCTTATGACTTCCACTGAAATTTTACTGAAATACAGTTGGCAGGACATATAATCACCACTTATTGCTGTTTATTGATAAAAATTCAACCCTGATTCGGAAGGATAAAAACACGTAGTCAAATTCAATCTGTTATTTTCCTCCATAATACCACAATAAGAAGTACAAAAAAAACACACACACAAAAAGCACTGTAGAAATTGAATTATTTATTCAGACTCAGTACAAAAAAAATATATATCACAGATGGTGTTAAGCTTAGCAAGGTCAGAATGTATGGTGATAAAATCTATGCTTCAACTGTAAACCTCTCCAAATTACTCTGGGGTGGGGCCCTTACCCTAATCCCCATTTCCCTTGTAGTGTCACATCTACAATATACTGCATATCAAAAGGAGAACCAGTTTATGTTCATACAAAAAGCTAAAATTACTCCCTCTTTTCTTCCAAAATCCCTGGGGTCCTACATCTTTCATTCTCCCGTGACCTTCCCAAACAGCAGCTTAATCAATGCCTCTTTTCCTGTAAATCCTCCTATCACTGTATACAATTGTATATATAACAAAAATAATATATTGTATGATTGATAACTCATTCCACATGCACACATAAACATTCTTTGTATCGCTCTAGGCGACATATACAGCATAATCCCCAGAAAATTGCCCCCATCTAAGCACATGTGCTGTTTACAATTTATATACACGCTTGAAAAGTGGATAGAAGACTTAAGGAAATGGTAAATTTTTGTTCTGGCTTCATGATGGCTTTTCACAGATTATGATATCAGTTTCATAATTTGTTAACAAAATGGACGGATGGGCACATCTAAATCGGTAAAAAAGCCAACCATAACCAGACAATATATATGGCCTGAAAGAAAATGGAAGTTTGGCATAGAATGTAAGATACTGAACAGCATTTCTGAATTCCTTGCAGGTTCATCTAACGCTGCCCTCCATTTCTCGTGCTCCAGAACTGTTCAGACCTGTATTCTTGTCTGAATTAAACTGTCATTCAGCCACAATACATGTCACCGCCTGAGTGATCTATATGACAAGTGCTCATAAGTTATAAGCATGTAACAAGGGACTGCCCCTAAGCAACAATATCTTGTATTTTACCATCTCTTTCCTGGCAGTAACCTTCATTTTCACTTATAATTCATTCGTATCGCAAGCTTTCTTTTGTTTGTACACATTTTGTGGGACCCTGCAGTCATGCCTGAATTTATACAGAAGAATACTGCAACGTAACTTGGGTCGGTAACACATTTTACTCACAATTCACAAACTGGTACATATTTGTACAATATATTTGGATCGTCTAAATATTTCACCTCACTCTTTCTATATTAACCACATACATTTTAAAAGGTTAGGAAACAAAATAAATGAACCTTCATATCATTAAGTGACTTTTTTTTTTACTCCAGCTAAATAACTTTTGCCACTGTCATGAAAGTCAAGAAATTTTACCTTCAAGAAATTTAAACTTCAAATGTATCAAATTTGTAGAAATATAAAAAGTATTTGTTCACAAACCATGGACCTGGGGCCTGAAACAAATACGAATGATGTTACTTAAAATTTTGCTACTGTAGTATTTCTGACAAGCAATGTGGGCTCCGAGGAAAACAACATTATTTCTCAAGTCCCAAATTTAATAGAGCCATGCTGTCTGACACTTGATGAAAAACCTTTTGACCATGTCTGTTCTTGCAATGAGGATGAGGAAGTTGAATACTGGAATGCAAACTCCATCTTAATAAGTACAGTGATGCAGCTAATCATTACAAGCTCTGCATGGTCATGAAGAGGCACTATTTTTATACAACACATCAGTGGTATTTAACCTTTCACAAAACCCAACCAGATCATCCCTGACCTCCTTTGCTTGGAAAAATAATTTACCACTCCCATGATCAATTTTTGTTACAAGTTAGCAATCTTCATGGTAGCATCCACACATCGAAAGTCCAGTCAGCTCTACTTTATAGCAACCTAAAAGGAGCATGGACAAAATAGCAGTAGCCTTAGGTTAGCAAACTGCGATAAAATAGTCACATATTACCCCACAGCCAGCTAAATACATAATATGAAAAGCATCAACTGGCTCTCGACACCAAATTCTGCGGTCATTCCAGGCAGTTATCCCCATTAAAAAGTTCACATCATCACACCAGGATGCCAGTTGATAATGCAATTGTTAAGAGGGTCAGAAGAGGGCATCACAGCATTCTGCTACTTTTGAGATTAACAATTACTGTACCAGAGGCTTCCCCCTCAATTTTGATTATTATCCTGTAATAAACATACCATCAGACTCTAAGCTATGGGGAGTAATGTTGAAAATCACAGCCAGTATTTTAATACCCTTGAGCACATTTCTTACGAAAACCTTACTAAAACACTGAGCTATTCCAAAGCATTTGAAAATGCTGAACTGATGGTGATTTATATCAGTTCCATGCTTGTAACAAATCTGCTTCACATAAAATATTCAGAAAGACATCAAGAATTTCATAATATCCATGTTCAAGTGTGTATGTGAGTGTATGCTACTAGAAGGCATAGGACTATTCCATCCTGTTTCATTCTCAAATAGAAAGACATCTTTCCCCACTCTTTTCTCTACTTTCTCACTGCCATAGGTCAAATACCACTGATTATGTGTAGGGATATATGACTACAACATTCTCTGAACTGAATAGCGTTATGTTGGAGCTGAGACCAAACCAGCCGGGCCATGACCGAGGGTTTGGCCGCCCACAGTGCTCTCCAGAGGTTTGAAACCAAGCTCTTCAGTTGGAATGCCGAACTGCCGTAATTTAGACTCATATGTCCGTAGAAGGTCATTGTGAGCCTGCAACAGAAAGGACAAGAGAGAGATAACAGAAAGCTATTTTACAATACCTAACACATTTCTCACAATGGTTCTAGATAACAAGGAGAAGTTTTCGCCCTATCAAAGTGTGTTATGGCCTCAGATATGAGGTAATTCTGATCTAGTCTATCAAATGTTGGTGTACAGTGTTTTGAATGCAGGAAGTCCCAATAAATTGAAACAGCAAGTGTGCAAATGTTTCTCACTGAGAGTACAGAACAGCTGTTACAAAATTATCTGAAAATCTTGAAATGTAACATTTCTCTCTGTAATAATACTGTGTTCAAAATGAAGCGTCATACTGATTGTATCGAATTTTGGCATACATTAAACGTTTACTTTGTTGATGATTTTTTTTTTTTATATTTGGTCTGTTCTCAGTTTATGGAAAGATGCACTATACAGATTAACAGAATCAATTACATATCTGATTGATCTGTGTCGTTTGATCTGAAGCTAACCAAAATATTTTTATACAGATGAATTTTATTGCCTTTCATTCTTCACCAGTCCAGCGCCATTTGGGCTCTAGCCCTTTAACTCAATGCCATGTAATAAAATCCACTGGTCTTATTTAGCTGATATTGTGGGCCATAAAGAGTATTCCATACATCAGGCCCTAGGGGAAGAAGTTTATTTATAATGGGTGACAGGTTATCTGCCCACCTTTCCCAGCAGGAATAACTTACCTTACAAACTCTAGCAAGTTCATATTGTAGGTCTTTAATGGCGCTGTTCTTGGAATCAAGCACATCCTGTGTAGAGATGCAGATGTGGTCATGAAACACACTTGATTATCATATTAGTTTTGAACTTTTTAATCATACCCTCAGTTTTGCCTGCTTCAAGAAAGCCATTTATTTTCTCATTCCCTCTCTTCCCTCCTCTCCCCCGCTCCCCCCACACCTCCCAACCCTTATCAATAAGTCGGTTTGTCAATTGTGGTGCTATCTGGTTGTATTTTGCCTCTGGATCAGATACTTTTCAGTGTAACGCATTAGATGTTTCAACTACCTGTCCACACCACTCCTTAATGCTAGATACTGTATGACTTTATGTTGTTGTTTTTTTAAATTTATCTTACAAATAAGTACTTAAGATGATGATATAGAATGATTTTTCTTTCGCGAGCCCCCCACTTAAAGCTGTTGGTTAAACTGTTGATTAGTTAAAGCAAGTAATACGTTTTGGATATGCAAATCCTTTCATTCTCAATAACTACACAGGCATAAAACTAACGTATGACACTAACTGTAGAATATATATACATAGAGTTAAGGCTTAGCTCCGATACCAACAAATTATAGTCTTCTGACATTAAAATAATGCAATATTTAATAATGCAAACAACAAAGGCAAATTTTTTACTACAAAACTCCTTTTGAGACTTTCCAGTATTAATATTGTGTATAGACACCTTATTAAAAGGTGACATCATTGTTAATGAACCAATATTGAAATAAATGTGCTCACCTCTAGTTTTCTTGTAACCACGGTAAGAGCTGTAGGATCTAGATTGGACGCTGATAGAACTTCATTAAGTTGTGCTTCTTTCTTCTCAAGAGTGTCAGCAAGAGCAGATAACTTCTTCTCCAACAAGAGATTTTTGAAGTTTGATTTCTGCTGCACCTCGTGGATGGCCTTGATGAACTTGCGATACAACTCATCTCTCTCATCTTGTGTCTGGTACCAGAAAACAAAGATGGTGATAATTCTTTAAACTAACTTTACAGACCTACCAATTCAGCTTTCTATAACCCTGAATAAAACTAGCTGAACACAATCTGACTGACTGAATTGGCCTCATTAAACGTAGGCTAGGGCAAGATGGAGCTATCTGCCGACACAGATTAAATATCTCCATTTTTGACTCATTGATAATAAAGTTAAGCACTCCACAATATCATCTTAGTTCTGAAGAAAACAAACACAAGATGTGAGCAGACCATCAAAATGATCCAATCTGTGCAACGCCTTTGACAAGACTGTGATAAATTCGTATTACAAAGACACGCATGTCTTTCACCTAGCTCTATCTATACAGTAAAAACCTGGAAACACAATAAATTGATCATAGCGATTCATGCCAAACTTTCAGCCTCATAACTCTAGCACCATAATATGTCACTACTGTACTGAGCCATCTTACATCCTTTTCTCCTACAACCCAGCAGGCCATCTCATACATTCCTCATGAGAGTGCCAGAAACTGTAACCATACTGGATTTTGCTACAGCAGGAATGTACAACATGTGCTAAAAAAAATTGCAAAACATTAATGAACCAGTTTAGATGGAAGTTTATGCACAAAATAATGAAACCCTCATGAATTCACAATCATGCCATTTGATTTCATGCCTGATAATAATTCTGAGGCTATAAGACAGAAATTCACCTTTGCGAATCAGCCAGCCAAGGGAAAAAAATCATACGGCCTGAGATTGAGGCTCAAAGATGTGAATGACTGAATAATGCACACAGTTACTAGTAAACAAGCCTTGTAATTGGAAAACAAAGCTGCCAAGTAAATGAAAAGTGGTCAATGACTGACCTAGTTTATCTCTGTGAAAATTTTTTTAGCTTTTCTGAAAGGTCAACTGCATGATCTGAATCAAGTGTCTGATTTAAGAGCTGCCCAGTGACTTACCTTTTGGAATCTTTGTTCCAAGACTTCATGCTCCCATTTGAGATTTTTGAAGTCTTCTCCCAGCAGTTTGAGACGAGCTTTTGTATTCTGGAGTTAAAGAGAAGAATAACATTGTGAAAATGGATAAAAAACACAGTGCTCTCAAATACTGCTGCAAAATCTTCACTTCTGGCTCCCAAACTCAATATCATCCAAGCCAACAGTGAGATTGGGGTTAGGGTACATCTGCAGGGGCACAATTTCAATTCAAAGTGACAAGAGAGAGAGAGAGAGAGAGAGAAAGAGAGAGAGATTGAGAGAGAGAGAGAGATTGAGAGAGAGAGAGAGAGAGAGAGAGATTGAGAGAGAGAGAGGAAAAAGGGGAAAGAGGAGTCAGATGGTAGGGTCTTAGAAAATAGGGAATAAAAATGAAACAGGCAAAATGCAAATGTTATCTAGTTGTTAAACTGGAGGAAGGAGGGATTTCTGGAGTAAAAGATGGGCTGTTTCAAGAGCAGATAGAGAGACAGAGCGAGACAAGGAGACAGAGTGTGCAATATTTTACTTCATCCACAGCTGTATGATTCTCTTGTCCCAATACTGATGGCAACAACAGTTCATAGATTATGGCAACCTCTGATCTTCATGTCTCAGCTTTAAAAAGGCAAGAAGTAGGTATAATCCTGCTTTGGTGAATGTAGCAAATTACCACTAACAGTATGTGAGACTTTGCCTGAGAAAAAATTACAACCTCAAATCAAATTCACAAATAAAACTTTCAGGTCATCACTGGACACAAAACCCACAGAAAGAATGGGTATGGTACAAAGGAAAAGCATTAAGCCAAATTTTAAGTTGATTTGAGAGCATTAATGAAGCAAAAGACATCTAAGTGATCCTTTTTTAAACTATCAATATAGTTAGTTATAAGCTGTTAACAGAACGATTATATTACCTTGAGCATATCCTTGTCCTTCTCGTAGTTCTGCAGCTGCCTTCTCAGATCCTCCACCTCCTCCCGTGCTTTCTGTAAGGGGTCTGTCAAACGCTTGTTCTCAGCTATGACCTCAGCCATCTGTTTCTCCATCCTGTCCTCTTTCTTCTTCATCTCCTCCACTTGTTCCTGATTGAAATGGGTTCGGAATAATAACTATTTATTCTGATCAAACAGAGTCCTCAGTAATAATTCAGGGATGAAAATGGTCATTATGAAAATGTCAGCTATTTACCAGGACTTGAAAACAGTATTGTCAGTAATACTGGACTGGCCTACTGCTAGTTCAGCTGTGATTACTAAAAACGACAATGAAAATGATGTTGAAGTTCTACGGTCATAAAGTACTGGAAGGAAATAAAAACAGAAATTCTGGCCGATAGATATCTTGAATAGTTATCAGTTAGCCGCTCTAGCTGAAAGCATAAGAAGGAGCAAGGGTGGATCAAGAGGGTCTAAGGCCCATGTGCATAAGCAGGCTTCAAGGTCCCTTTTTAACCCCTGTGGCGCTGAAGCCAGAATTGGTTGCTCTGACCACTTTATATGGGTGATGCCAATGTCAGTTTATCTTGTTATGCCCTGCCCACCTAAGAGAAGCAAATCAGGCTGGCTTGGCTGGTATCAAAGCAGTCAGTCAGAAACTAATACAATGAGGCATTATCATGGCCAAGTGCGCTGACATTGCCTTGTCACAGTGCTTTCATGCATATGGGGACATAATGTTATGAGAATTAAGTAACTGTTGGAAACTTACAGTGAAGATCAGATGCAGTCTCCAAATTTCAGAATAGGCAGCTGTTCAGCCTTAAGGCTAGATTTTTCTTGTATATGACGAGAAATAATCATACATTCTATGTCCAGAAGCAGTAGTTGTAATTGCTATTCTGTGCTGCCCTTGTAAATTAAGTCTGAACTACGCAGCATCTAAACCACATCAGTGCCTTTTTACTCTCCCATCAGATGATCCAAGTATCCACAAATACACAAGTTACTCAAAAAAAGCCCGTGATGAAGTGGCCATTACTTCATTTTCTTTTCACACTGGTAAAGCACATTCCACAAATATGGATATTTCAAGAAATTATGATTCCAGATCTGATTAGGAGGAGAGGAGAGGAGAGGAGAGGAGAGGAGAGGAGAGGAGAGAGTATCCACTTCATAGTATGGGTGTTGAGGGTGTGAAAAGGGGCTGCACCCAGAGGAACTTTGGCAAGACAGATAAAATAAGGTAAAACCAAGCACGCTAAGAAGACAGACACTGATTTGGAGACTGGCAGGGTAACTAAGCAACAATAGGGATGCCTAATGTGCAGCCATGTTATTTCTGGCACAAATTAAACAACTTACCTTAAGTGTGTTGATGAGAGCAAGGTTGTTCAATGTGATGTCATTATAGTAGTTCTTGATATCACTAAATGCCTTCTCATGATTCTTCATCAAAGTGTTGATCTGTCCATTCTTTCTCTCTTCAATCTCATGGATTTCTGTCTTGCGCCTCAAGTCAAGTTCATCACGCAAGTTTCGCATCTTCTTTTCATACTTGCTTTCAATTTCTTTGGCCTGCCTCTCAAATGTGGTGCGAAGTGCAGTCATGTTCTCATCATTTTTCTACATGGATGAGACAAGTTGTAAAAGTTTTATACCTTACGTAAAAGGTTTGGGGAAGGAACATCATGAACTCGGATTGCATTTGATGGTTTCACCAGACGTTTATTACCCTTTGAATGTGTTGTATGCAAGCAAACTAGAAATTATCTCCCTTAGATTCCTGATGATATATACATGAGCTAACTCTCACTCATCCATTTCAACATTAAACAAATTACGAACAACAGGCTACAAAGTCAGGAATAATTCCTTCAAACACTTTTATGATTTCACTCTCACTCTTTCAGTTCATATATGAGCAGCTTTTCTTCAACATATCGCCACACAGCATTGGCAATTTATCATCCTTTTCCTCAACACGTCACCAATCAATTTAGTGTCATAAAGCAACAAAGTGAGATTCTTTACCATTTTTTAAGAATGTGGGGATAAAGGTATTTCTTTCCCTACATGCCACACATAAAGTTGGGGAACTGTTTTAAAGTAAATAAAGTCAACTAACCTTCTTTAGATTCTTGATAACATCTTCATGAGCTAATTCTTGTTCCTTCAGTTCCACTTTGAGTGCACGCTTGTCTTTGCGAAGTTCCATCTCTGATGAGTTGTGGTTATCCTGAGACAGTTTCAGGGCAACTGCTCCTTCTGCTTTCAGCTCTGATATATTGTTTTGATGCTCATAAAGTAAATGTTTGACTTTCTGTTTGTAAACCTATAAGAGAAAGATATCAAATGTGTGAGTTGTTGTCATTAGTCATTAACATATCAATATAAATTCATATAGTTTCATGCATGTCTTAAATACCTCACATCATTTTCAGTTTTAATTAAAATCACCTGCTTCAACTGACTTTCCAAAAAGCTTCTTTTTTCACCAAGTGCTGATAATACTGGTGAGGGGCATATACACCTGAGTGTGCATAAGCAATGATATGATTTATATTAGAAATACTTCTTTCAAAAAATGTCATCATGCATCTACATCAAGGATGCATTCTGATCAAAGCAAATAACCATGTCTAGGACAATACTCACAACATGCTTTACACAATATAAAAATGTTTGCATTGTCCACCTTTTCCCCAAAACACACAAAACTTTCTACCCTGCAACATTTAAGCATCCAATGCTTCCTGCAAGCAAAACTACCTACATCTTGAGGAGTGAGAGTAAAATAAGTCTTAACAGAGAAAATGTTGATCAGTTGATAGGCAGCATTGGATAATATCGACCTTCTAAAGGTACAATATCTAGTATGTCGTAGGGTTGCATAGCAATTCAAAGGACACCTCCCTTTATTTGTCAGTACTGTCTGCACCATTCATATCATCCTCAGCTCCATCATTAAAAAGTGTTCATTATACAGGACATAAACTAGCATAATTACTTAAACTATCACTATTACTACTATGATCTTTTTTCCCATACTTTATGGAAGAGGAAAGGGGGTACGCACAAAATTGGATACGATTTATATTCCCTGTCAGATCTGAGCCAATCAATTTAAAAAAACAAACAACAGAGCTAATGCTCATTTGTAACCTTAATTCCCAATCATACCTTAATCTCAATTTGATGTCTTTCTTCTGCATCTTCCATTTCACGATCTTTATTGCGGAGTTCTGCTTTTTTCTCTTCCAGTTGCCGCTTTGTGATTTCCCAAAAGGTATTGACTTTGTCTCTTTCCAGCTGGAAGTAGTTGCGTTCTTCTCGTTCACGTTCCAGCTCCTCTCGTAATCGCTGGATGTGCTCCTCCAGCTAAAATCATTAGACAGATCAGCATCTATTATTTGAAATTTACATTCTCTCACATTGTTGGATACTCTGCTGTTTAAAAAATATTGAAAACTGTCTAAGAATGAAGCAATATTACAATACAGCTCATCACAGTCACAGTCACAGGCAAAATGAATAGCTCATTTCCAGATTTATAACAATCTTTTTACATATTTTTCTGGCTGCATGACAGAAAGAAAGAAGAGAGACAAAGAATGAAGGAATAGCAGAAAGAAAAAAGAAAACTGGAAAAGGTGACAGAATCTTACCTGCTCCTTTGACATTTCTTCTGTAGGGATGCCATCGATGACTCCTGCTCCCTTTCCCTTTCCTCCCTTCTTCCCCTTCCCTTTCTTTCCTTTACCCTTCTTCCCACTTTTCTTTTTTGGAGGCTGCAAAACAAAATAGAAAGACAAATTAGGACTGACCATTAAGTAACATTTTGCCACAAACATAGAAAAATACTCTAACTGAAACCCACACATCAGCTCAGGTGACAGTGACCCTTTACATAAACACAAACCCGTGGATTCATAAGCCCAATTTCAACTACTGCATCTCTACACAGGATGTATTGGGTAAATGAATCACTACATCACTTTGCTTCTATCTACAGTTGATTCAGAATACTCTGACATGTATTTTATCGGGCACACCCCATGTCAGAGTCCACAAGTTTGTTTTCTTATATCATATGTGAGTGTCTGGTATAAAAACCATTCCCATTATTTTTACAACTGTCACAGGGGTCTGAGAAACTCCACTCTCGAGCAGGGATGCTTACTAAATTGAGGTCATTAAACATTTACACGTCAACTGAACCACTGCTTCTTTGCATGGAAATGGAAACCTATCCTGAAAGAATTCCAAAAGAGACTTATACCCCCAACTGAATCTCATGCCTACTAATACAACCCACACTATACTCCTAACCATATCTCTATCCCTATCCTTAGCCCTAATGCTCATCAAAGCAAGAGTGTCAGTCAACGCAAGTCCCTAACCCTAATGCCGGCTGAGGCAGATGCATGAGATTTTAGTTTCACTGAAAATTCCTCCCATCATTTTCCAAATGCAGTTTATTCTAACATCACATTCCCCCACTGTGCTTTAAGCCTGATAAGCCGAGTTCCACATCCTAATTTTTTTAACACCTGTAATGCCAGAATGCACAGTAACCAATGGAATTTTGCACATTAGGAAAGACATCATGACAATTGCCTCACTAGTACTGTGGAGCATTGGCTCAACGGTTCGGCGCTGGATTATCAAGCAAATGGTCTGAATTCGATCCTGACATGCCTTCATGAATTTCCTCTTGTTAGCGGTGTAACGCTCATTTGAAAATCCTTTCTACACAGCGAGAACATGTTGGAAAACATAATATTAGAGTAGACTACCAAGACAACAGCTTCACCAGCTGAGGAAGGCAAAACTGTCACTTGTCAGCTAGGTGGCCAAACCATATATTGCATTCAAGGCATTCTACGCTCCTGGCCTAGTCTATATCATGACATGAAGATGGCGACAATAATTATCATATTTTGTAGCTATACTTACCATTTTTAGGGGTTACACCGCACTTAAATCACCATTGGGTAGAAACAAACGCTGTGCTACTTCTACACACTGAGTTTACTTGTTGTCACAGCAACACTACCCGGATGTCAGGACATACTCTCTGACAAATTGAGCTGGCAACACTGCCAAAAATAGGCATAGGTCGCTATATTTGTCGTAAAGTATTTTGACCATGATATTTTGTGTGGTATGAACTGGAAGTAGTGGAGTCGGAAAGCGAAAAACAGATGATCATTTGACCTAGGTCTATCAATCTGACGACATGCACTATTATAATGTCTTTGGGATACCTTGTTCAAAATAATGATACACTTTATTAGCGACAATATTTTTATTCATTAAAACAGTTCAGCTGCTAAACATCAGCATATCTGATGCCAGTTTAAGCTTGCAAAATATAATTCTAAAAAAAAAAGATAAAGACATAATTATTAATTGTGAAATTTGAATTTTGGTCTGAGAGTTTAAAATACAAGGGCAGCAACAATGAAATATATTTAACTCTTGAGTCTCATCACTTATTCCATTATTATGTCCCTTGTAATATCAAGGCTGCTTTCGAAAAGGAAAACATGTGCTGCGATTATCGGGCGTTAGGCTAGTTACCTGCGAGATGATTATCCTGGGCTACATGGTCTAGGCCCGCTATTTTAGCTCTTCATGTTGCGTCAAACAGTCAAAGCAAGCTAGAGCTCAGAGTATGTGGTCTTCTCTGAGGGAAAAAATATCTCTTTGCACTGAAAATTAGAAGATGAACAACTTTAGCCTTGAGCATGGACTTGATCTAATAATTATCAACTTATTGCAGTTGTAATTGTAATTAATTTATTTATATAGCGCACAAATTCACTACAAAAGTGCTCTAAGGCGCTACATAATTACAGATTAAAATTTACACAGAATGCAGAAAATTAATACTAAAAATGCAAGAGAACCAATATACTTCACCAGCTAATGCCTGCACATAACGCACATAAACACACCAACTCTCATACACCTTGATATGATTGCCATCCATACTATCGGTACACATGAATCTCCTCAAACAGTTGGCTACTGAATATCAAATCCTGCTTTAAACAGTTCGGTCTTAAGTTTGTTTCTAAAGGTGAAAATATTCTCACTTTTCCTTGTTTCAAATTGATGCTGTTCCACAGCTTAGGACCACCGATAGAAATAGCCTCTTCACCTACAGTTAGTCTGATTGTGGACGTTTCAAGAAGTTTGACATTGACTGACCTCAGCGTACGTGATGGCTAGTATATCTCCACTAGTTCTGAGAAACAGTCTGGAGTAACTCTGGAGCTTGTCCACATAAACATTTAAAAATGAAACATAAGATTTTAAAGCCTATCCTCGTATGATGAATGTTTATAAGTGGGCGAGACTATTCTGTTTTAAACCATTGCCTGGGAATATCTGGAATGGTGTCCCTTGCTGTACTCAAAAACAGATGAAGGAATGAGTTGTCAGCATATTAACTTCAAAACCGATAGTTCAAGTGAGGGCGACGTCCTTTTAGTGAATATTGTTTGTAAGATTAGCAAACTAAAGAATTAAAAGAGCCATCTCTCTTTTTTTTTCGCCTCACCAAGAACTGCAATTTGTTTGGCCTGCGTGGGATCGCCCACTGGGATTCTCGTGCACGTGAAGTCACCCATCTCACCTGCACCGTTTCTACCTTTCCATCGGTCTACATTTATAATGATTATAAATATTGGACACGAAATGAAAGTCTATAGGAAACTGGTTCGCAAGATAAAGAGATACACAGCATGCAAAATTATACATTTAAGATAATGCATACAAAAAAAAACAAAAAAAAAGGTTTAGATCACGCTAAAGACAGGCTAGATAGATAGGACGTTTCGTCGATAATAACCTGTGTTATTGCGGGTCATACTGATCTAGGTCAGCAATATATATAGATGTATATGTAATAGCCTACACTTGTATGTAAGACCTTAGTGATAGAGGATCGTTGTATGGAAGAACGCAAATTTCCATGAAATTCGAGGACACGGTGAAAATAATTGAAGACAGTCTAGGAGATAGTTTACAATAGCATTTTGTATTAGCAGGCTAGGAACTGCACTGAGACCATACCAGACAATATGATTATATTGAGGTTGCAGGAGCCAAATTGTAAAAGCTTCATTGAGCCATTTAATAAAAATTTCTTCTCTAACCACAGGAATTTTCCGAGATGACCAAGACTAGTCTGCAGGTCTGGTGCCATCACTGTGCTCAAATTATATACTGTTTACGGTGGGGATCCTTCGGTTAGATTTTTCACAATTTTATATTACATGAAAAGGGGTTAAAAATTTGGCCTTCTTTTGCAGATCAAAGGTCCGCACAAATGAAATCCGCTGAAGCCATTGGGAAACACTGCCTGCAACAATTATTTTTTTACAAATTCAAAACTGAATTTCACCACTTTTGCGGTGTGGTTTCATGTTATATGATTATTTCTACACAATCTGTCCAAAGGACAGATTTTATACTCTGCTACTAACGACTCGGATAGTCCAGTTTTTTTNGATAATGCATACAAAAAAAAACAAAAAAAAAGGTTTAGATCACGCTAAAGACAGGCTAGATAGATAGGACGTTTCGTCGATAATAACCTGTGTTATTGCGGGTCATACTGATCTAGGTCAGCAATATATATAGATGTATATGTAATAGCCTACACTTGTATGTAAGACCTTAGTGATAGAGGATCGTTGTATGGAAGAACGCAAATTTCCATGAAATTGGAGGACACGGTGAAAATACTTGAAGACAGTCTAGGAGATAGTTTACAATAGCATTTTGTTTTAGCAGGCTAGGAACCGCACTGAGACCATACCAGACAATATGATTATATTAAGGCCTAGAGCTGAGAGAGTTAAAAATGTTTCCCAATTTGCAGTCAGTGTTTACCGTTTATACTTGTGGCTTTGTTATTCTCTCCTCTCCTCCCCTTATTCAACTTCCAACCACAATGATTATAGTCCTTTCAAGGTCCATGATGCTACTTTCCTTGACCACCCGTACCCCTCCGCCTCTCACCCCCACAACAGCAGATTGCTGCCACCCAAAGCCTATTCTCCTACCAGTCGCAGCTTGTCCTTGACGTAGCAGGTATATGGATGGGGAAGAAGAGGTCCGCCTGTCATCATCAAAGATGCAGGCCATAGTATGTTTTGTGGTTAAAAAAAAAGAGCAGGGTTTGTTGTTGTTGTTGTTTTTTGGGGGGGTGGGAGAGAAGGAGGAGGAGGGATAGTTAATTTATTTCTAGATGTATCTATTTTAGATTTTGCGTGTGGCATGATCATGAGTAGTTGTAGGAGGCGCCGGCCCTAAAGTCTTGGGTTTATTCGATTCTCGGACAGGCTGGTATATCTTGGAAAAGACACTTTACTCTATATCCCCACTCGACACATATGTGAATGAGTACCTGGCATTCGAGTCATTGGAACCAGGGCGCTGCCCCGAGGGGCATACCCACCCAGAAAATTTTGAAGAAAAAAATAAAGGAAGCAAAAGGAAAATTCAGGGCCATATATCTGGCTGAAATTAGACGAACAATTTTATCATGCTTTATCTTTAAAGAAAAAAAAAGGTGGGAGAGGAGTTAGGAAAAATTAATATGAAAAAAAAGCATTGCACTGTTTCAAAATTAATCTAGGGAGATCTGCAGGATGTTCCCCCCGAGAATTTTTTTCCCAACACGAATTTTAAAAAAGGACTATTTTGGGGCACTTCTAGTTGAAAATAAGGTGGAAATTATTGGCATGGTTCATTGTTACGATGCTTTTCATGAAAAATAAATATAAAAGTCATTCCATGGCCTTTGTAATAAGTATATACCACAGGCAACTCTATAACGCATTCACTTGCAGTTTCGTGCTCAAAACACATTGAGCAACAGAATTTTGAGATTTGTCTTGTCAGTATGGCAACACGTTGAATTTTTTCGCCCAAAAAAACCCCAAACATACTGGTGGTTATGCAGCCTAAGGAAACCTTGGGATATTTGTAATTGTCGAAAACCATGTTACGCAATATGATGATGTTTATGGCTCAACAGTAGCATAAAAGGCCTACTAAAATTATCATCTTTCTTTTATACTATTTATTATAATATATTTGAAAACCTCTCTTACCAGTTCGTTGAAGGGGTAAATGCACTAGTAAATAAATAAATAAATAAATAATTAAATAAATAGTTACTCATTCGTGTGTCATGAAGCGCAGTCTCTCACTCTCTGCCTCTTCTCTCTCTCNTTGCGTGTGGCATGATCATGAGTAGTTGTCAAGAAAAAAATAAAGGAAGCAAAAGGAAAATTCAGGGCCATATCTGGCTGAAATTAGGCGAACAATTTTATCATGCTTTATCTTTAAAGAAAAAAAAAGGTGGGAGAGGAGTTAAGGAAAAATTAATATGAAAAAAGCTGTGCACTGTTTTCAAACTTAATCTAGGGAGATCTGCAGGATGTTTCCCCCCGAGAATTTTTTTTTCCCAACACGAAGACAAAAAGGACTATATTGGGGCACTTCTAGTTGAAAATAAGGTGGAAATTATTGGCATGGTTCAATTGTTACGATGCTTTTCATGAAAAATAAATATGAAAGTCATTCCATGGCCTTTATAATAAGTATATACCACAGGCAACTCTTTAACGCATTCACTTGCAGTTTCATGCTCAAAACACATTGAGCAACAGAATTTTGAGATTTGCCTTGTCAGTATGGCAACACGTTTAATTTTTTCCCCAAAAAAACCCCAAACAAACGGGTGGTTATGCAGCCTAAGGAAGCCTTGGGCTATTTGTAATAGCCGAAAACCATGTTATACAGTATGATTATGTTTATGGCTCAACAGTAGCATAATAGGCCTACTAAAATTGTCATCTTTCTTTTATACTATGTATTATAATATATTTGCAAACCTCTCTTACCAGTTCGTTGAAGGGGTAAATGCACTAGTAAATAAATAAATAAATAAATAATTAAATAAATAGTTACTCATTCGTGTGTCATGAAGCGCAGTCTCTCACTCTCTGCCTCTTCTCTCTCTCTCACTTTCTCCCCTTCCCTTCTCCTCCTATTTCTCTCTCCCTACTTAAAAAAAATCTCCTTTATTTCTTCTTCTTCCCATTTCTCTTTAACTTATTTTATCCTCCTTTCTTTGGGAACACCTATGCTAGCTAGGAGTCCTAGGACTAACACAAGATGGACTAAGTAACAGGAAGTGAAATTCGACACGCATTTTTCCCATGACTTCATTATTCAGAATTTAGATGTGTCCTCCTTTCATCTCTCCCTTTCCTCTTTTACTGAAATGTCCACTATTTGTGATCTACTCGAACTCTTTATTTCACTATCATTAGGGTTTTTTTCAGTGTTTTTACTACGCGTGAAGTGTGGAAAGAAGGACACGTCAACAGAAAACAGGATTGTACCTGATCGTTGTTGTCCAACGTTAGTAGAGTCGAACAAGGGTTAAGAGGGGCAATGACTCTTGGGAAAGGGGAATCCCCAAACAATCCCGATTCAACCTGTACAGTGTGTCGCCATCGAAATATGGCTGTGTGGTGAGAAAAAAATTTGGAAACTCAATGGACGTAAGGAAATTGCCTCGTTATTTTCAGATATATGACTTCTTCTTAGTTTATTCAATTTGGATTTAACTATTACACGTGTGTTACCTCGAAACCTTGTGTTGTTTTGTTTAGGTAGGGGTGATACAAGTGATGTGTCATTCAGCCAGCTGAACAGAAGAAATGCCCTGTCAGTTTACACGTAGAGATGAGGCCCAGAAAGATTCGAATTTGAACATCGTTAAACTAGCAAACTGTTACTATCCCTGATTTCTGTTAGATGTTCATGGGATATCCGCAATAATGTACACAACTGAAGTAATTAAGAGATAAATATGGGACAACTGCCGCCACTCGCCTAACCGAGAGAGGAGAGTGTGTGTTATGTTAGACTATGGCAGTATGGCCTCTAGTTTTGTGGGAGTAGCTCAGTCGGCCTTTCACTGACGAGACTGAGGGAAAGTCAGTCTCTTTCACTTTCATTTTGAAGTAGACTACTCAGTTTATTTTGAACACATATAAGGTTTCATACATTTTTAAAATATGGTCTCCCATTTTTATGATGATGCAAGTTTTAGACAACTACAAAGTGAAAGACTAATTTTGTGTATGGCAAACCCCACCTGCGTAGAAGTTTAGGCTTACTGCGTGTGCTGTAGTTTACCTGCGTTGTGTGCTATATGTGAGTGAGGGGCAGGAGAAGATGACACATGAAGTGTGATGAGTGCTTGTGAAAGAATGAATGGAATGTAGATCTTCATGTGTTGTCAGTATAATGTCAGCTCTTTTGACATGTTGTTTTTAACCTTCTTAATCAATTTATATGGCCACTATCCAGGCAGTAGTGACAGTTATTGAAAAACATGACACAACTCGGAAATTCTGTCTTGTTCCTTTGTGATTATAACTACAACTGTTAAGGTGAGCATGATATGTGGTATGACCCATGGAATGACCCAGCATCTAATAATAGTTATTTTTTGGTTTTTAATCAAGCATTTGGCCATCTGTCTCTCATCAGTCTAGACTAGTTGCTGGAGAACCGTGGGCATGGCAGTGCTTTTTTTGTTTGTTTGTTTATTCTGATAGTGATATAGATCTCTATAAATGTGTAGTGGGGGTTTGTTTAATATATTTATTTATGAGTCTGATTATATTATAGTATATCCAGCTATAAGACTGTCTAATATGATGGAACTTAAAATGTTAATGTTATGTTCAGCTTTTTGAAACTCTCATGGTAGAGCAACATGTTATAATGGTGCAGTGTTGGACTGAAAATTTAAAGGTTGTGGGTTTAATTCCTGCTGTGTTGCAAGTACCCAGAGAGAGCATGCCACTAACATTTCCTCAGTCCATCTGTCCACCTGACTATAAGCAATGAAAGATATCGTCAGAATGCTAGTGATCAACACCTGTAAAATGGTAGTAATACTGTACTAAGTGTACTGTAATAGGGCTTTATATTATACAAAAATATTGAGTGACTTAGTCTGCTGGGGTAATAACAGTGTGAAATTGTATATGAGCAGCCGTTGCCTGGGAGAGAGACATATTACAAATATTATCATCATTATTACAAACATTAATATTAATGTTCTTGTTTCTAATTATCCAAACATCTGGGCAATGAGTATTTGAGCTACAACATTTTCGGTGTACATACTGATAAATCCTCTGGTGAAAATACTTTAAAGGAACATGTCACACCACTCATCATAACAAATCTTCTTTTTACAAAAAGCCGCCTCCATGATTTTTTTAAGGATTAGATTGTTAGTCTATTGACACAACATACACTCAAAAGATTATGGAAACATCTGACAATTATAGTATTTGAGACTTGCAAATTGCCTGTATACTTTTAAAGACTAAAGTGATAGTTTGGTATCTTCGGTTCTATTTTAAATGCATACATTATTATGAAACAGTTTATGTTTAGGGTGTCCTATCAATTTTATTTCATAAAGATTATGTTCAGAAGTGTAATTTCAACTCATTTTTCAAGTTGTGTATAGTGTCTTAATTCACATTTAGACTGTCTTAATTCACATTTTACGCTGTCTTTATTCATTTTTTATTGTTTGATTTTCAGAATGATATTCAAGAGAAAATGGAAGACTTTTCACACTCAAGCACATACAATTCTCTTCTGGGAAGTCAAACAACTATCCATAGACTATGGACCTAATTTTTTGTATGGTTTAAAGGACACATGAAGATTAAGCCTTCAGTTGTGACGAATGTAAGATGGAAGCAATACAGCAGGCACGAAAGTTGTACATTAAGATTCATCACCATCAAGCATCACTTACAGATAAGGACAAGCAGCAGTTAGAGTCGGACATCCAGCGATTTATCACCATTTCAATCAAAGAGGTCTTTGTAAAAACTAAATAATTTTATTTCAATATATATATAATATATATGAAAGAATATTGAATCATGAGTTTCTTAAGTATAATTGTTGAGTTTCATCCAATTGCAGTCAGCTGAAGTATGAAGTTTAAAGTCATAATTTCATACTATTCTTATATCCATATGACTTTTGTCTATGTTTAGTCTTAGTTATCAGAGACTTCACAGTTAAGAATGTAGCTTACAAGCTAGTCAGTATTTTTGCTTTTTAAGAAAAAAACTCAAAATGCTCCTAGGCTTCCATTTTTAACGAGTGGGAAGAAAAATCTTCATACCCTTTGCTGAGAAGTATACATTGCCCATTGAGTCTCTGGATTTGGCTGACTTTACATGTCTCGCTGGAACCTGAGATTCACTCAAGTCAACACTTTTCATTTAATATGTGCAGTAATGGCAACAGGACAGTGGTGGAAATATCACCATATTTTCATAACTGTTTGTGTATCATGGTCACAAAATTGCAACCGGTTTTGGATACACATGTTGCGGAAATGCAGATGCAAAGCATTTTTGGTGCATTTGCCAGAAGGGCCTTGGAAATGAAAGGGTAATAAACTAATAAATTTGATAAGGCTGTGGATTACCAAATGTTCAATGAAGCCTGTTAAAGAATAAAATTATACTTCACAATGGCTGGTAATTTTGAAATGTATATTATATAAAAATGTAGTTTGTGTATCTTGATCACACAGAAATACAGCCTACTGATATCTAAAGAATATTTATTTGTCTTTCCACTCTAAGAAAATCAATAAGCAGATTTCATTGCCTCTCACTGATGCTTCTTCTGATGATGCCTAGTGCTAACTTATTGTTTTCCTTATACTATAGGTCACAGCTAAAAACCTGTTTGAAAATGAGTGGATGTTGCTTGTACTGAAAACTGCCTTGCACGTCCGAGCTCATGAGAACTCTGATGTCTTACCAGTAGCAAAGGCTTTTGGGAACTTGGAAAAATATTTTTTACTCTTGGTCGAACAGCCTTGGAAGCCAGAGTTTAAGGAGATCAAGGTACTGCTGTCTGTCTTAGTCACTGAAAAATTACTAAAATCTGAATAATATTGCAGAGACATCTGATTATGCAGTATATATACCCTCATAATGTTTCAAATTTCGGTCTCAGAAAGGAGTTACTTTCCCTGGTTAATAGAATTTTTGCTTTTTTTTTTTTTGGGACAAAGTGGCATCTTGTCATTTTACTTTCTTTGATGTTTCATGTGTGATGGCCAGTATCTCCAGCCTTCTAGTCTTTTTGTGCTTTGCTGTTCTTTTTTTTGGGGGGCGTTTTTATTTCATAAAACATAACTTTGTCAGTAGCTCTTACAGAATTTTAATTCATTGCTCAAGACTTGATAGTCTGTGCAATAACTTACACATATGAAATCTTAATTTTATTTAATGCAGGTCAGCTTAGTTCCAGTTTAGATTAGTGTTTGCTTTAAAAGAGACTTTGTTTAGTGAAAAGAATATTCTAATACGGTAAGCACCCAAATGCGAAAGGCATGCATAACTTTCTGCATGTTTATTAGTCTATTACGTTGAGGACCACCTGTGTAGTCAGTAAGCTTATTACATTGATCTGACAGTGCCACCAGCTATGCACAAAGCTTATTGTGGTATACCTATCATTCAAAGCCATTTGGAGATGAATTGCACATCTTAACCAACAACTAACCTTAACTTCTTGGGGGAATGGAAATAAAGCACTTCTTATATCAAGATACTAACTTTCATCAATGAATCAGTTCTTTTCTTCCTTAAAGGCTGCGAAAGACATCGTGGTAAAATTAGGCATCTCATAACCTGCCAGGGAGATGTGGTTTGGGAGGTGGGGGGTGAGAGAGTAGGGGGAAAACTGTAGCCCATGTGCCATAATTGCTGCCTGACAGGTTGATGACGGCAGTTCCACTGGGAAATTAATTGTGAATTGGGTTGAAATCCCAATCCCAGGGACATTCCTGTGGTAATACCGGCTTATCATCCTTCTGCCGCAGTGGGGCATTTCCTGAGTTGGGCTAGATAGCTTGGTTTCAGAAATTGAATTAAAAATACATTTTAAAAAAGTCTTACCAAATTGTATTACACATCTACAATGAAGACACTATGAAGTGCTTTCAAACTGAGCTCTTTTATGTTTGCTAAAGTACAAATTTCTGCTGCTATACTAAATTCTCAGCCAAGGGCTAATCATGTTCAGAGATTGCTGAGTTCAATGGCAGTATATTCATTGTTCTTTGATATGATAAGTTATGTAATAAAAACATTTTTCCTTAACATGCTGTCTATGCTGTATGGGCAGAATTATCTCGTTGAATGAATTATTTTATTCCCTTTATATTACCAGATATAGTAGCTTCCTGTCAGCTGCCAAAATTACTGCTTAAGTTGTGTAATAAAAACTTAGGATCAGGATGTAGATGGAGCTTCCTGTTTTCCAGAATGCTAACCAGAGTTAAGATTAGGCTGCATTGCAGAGCAAAAGTACTAAATGTAACATGACATTACTTTAGTTCATTCATGCAACCATGTGTCGAGGTCATCTCAAGAATTGAGTTTTTCTTGTTCTCAAAGAGGAAGTAAGTTGTGCATTAGCAAGACAGTTTGGCTGAATGCTGTACAAATTTCTAATCTACTTCCTGGTCCAATGGCTTTTGCAGTATAGCCAGTGACACAGTATTCCTGTTTTGATGTAGCCAAGCTTATCAGAGACTTTTTGTTTGTTTACTCTATACATTGTGAAATTGCGCGGATAACACACTATCAAGTAAATACATCGCGGATAACACACTATCAAGTAAATACATTTCAGATCAAGAATGCATCAGTGGCCAATTATAATATGCTCAAGACTGCACTCTCTATCACTCTTCATAATTTTCAAGATAATATGGCTTAACTCCAACTCAGGAAGGCAGCATGTATTGTAATATTCATCAAGACAGAAAAAAAAAGAATTGGGAGGAGGGGGGCAGGAGGGAGGAGGAAGCATGTAAAATGTATATCTTAAATCCCCACATTGTTATCTAAGCTACTAGAATTATTGTACCAGCAGTTGATTGACGTATTTTCGAGTAAGTTTTCGGCAAGGGCTTTTTTTTCCTTTACTTTCAAGGGTATTCTTGACTGCAAAAAGAGAGCCACAATAACATCATACATATGATACGGAATAACAGAATCACTGATCTTAGTAGTGACCTATTCATCATTCTAGCTGCAATGCCCAGAATGATCTTTGGTATGATGTGCCTGGATTTGAAATAAAAATAATAATAAAGATTACTACAGCACCTGACCTCTGAAATGCTTAAGGCACTTTACTGCTATCTGCCACACACAACATATAATGTGACTTTATTTTGCAGAACTGGATGGGAATCATCTTTACTGTACTATGAGAATGGGGGGCATGGCAGACATTTTTTCTAATGTGATAAATGCCATCATCCATAAAATTTTTCCATTATCAACAATCCTAATCAAATAGACTGAAGAGGGTTTAGGGTCAGTGTGTACTTGCCAGACGTGCAAGATTCCATTAATCAAGTACGGGCATGTTTGTGCCGTTTCCCCTTTTTCTTCCTTTACATGGATGAGTTTAAATTCTAATTCCATCATCCTTTGATTGATGGTGTCACACAGTGTAATGCTGTCAGGCACCATATCAAAGGGACAATCCATTATGCCATCATTAAGTCATGTGCATAGAGTGAGAATGCATGCTAGTTTTATTATGATTATTGAAGTTGTCATTGTTCTGACTGCAGCAGTTATTTGGTTCTTCCATAGATTTTCCTTATCCATCACAGCCTTGAACTGACCAGTTCATAAGCAAGGTCATACTTCAGATTCAGCAGTAAAATAAGGCTTCTTTACCAAGATATTTTATTATTTATGAAATCTTTTTGAAAATGGCAACTGTTATTAGAATGCTTGTATATGTTCTGTCTCTCTTCCAAGTTTACAGGAAATGTTTAACGGTGCAAGTAGCAATGATGCATTACATCTGTTATGCCGTCTTCCTGTTCCCCCCAACCCCCACTCTCCCTCACAAATCCATAATATTCAGTCTCTTCATTCTTACACTTCTCTAGATGAGTAGATGACAATTTGCAAATCCATATGAAAATGAAACATGCAAAAAAATCTCAGATTTAACCTTAAGTACTCATTTATGAAGTATACCCTGTACAGTAGAACCTCAATATTAGGTACTCATACATTAAGTATACCTTATTGTTAAGTATTAATTTGACTTGCATGGATTTGTTGTTATTTTATATTTCATTAATCAGGGGGACCTCGATGTTAAAAACACTTCAGTATTAAGTATAGTTTATCCATGCACTAAGGCATACTGTATATCAAAACTCTACTGTATTAGATCAGGGATTCTCATCCTTTGACAACCTCAGGCAACCTTGTGTACCTTTGTCTTAAAATCACTCACCTGGTCATAGAGTCAAGTAAGTTAGGATATTTCGATAAAATGTTTTTTTTTATTGATACAATATACTCTTACCTGAAATTTGCATGGCTATCTCTCGAGATGCAAGCAAACCAGTTGGGAACTATAGTGTCAGATGTTGTGAAACAATCTCTAGCCTATGTTTCTAAGTATGCGGGCAAGCATTAGCATGCCAGTGACACAGTCTGCTATGTTTTATATCTGCATTCAGCATCACATTCATACAGTCTAGTTCTATTCATGTTAGTTATTGTTTTACTTAGTTCATATTTCTCTTTGCCAACAGACTTACGGTGGATTTTACCGCACAAGGATCAAGGCATTCCTCCCAAATTGTGAGGACATCTTCAAGCAAGCTGGTTACACTATGTGTTCAGGTTTCATCATGAGATATGAGGGCCCAGTAGATAAGACACGCCTCTTACTGCTGGCTTTTGATTGTAGGGTGGCGCTTGTGGAATGCAATACTATTGTTGACCACTATAACAAAGTTAGAGGCTTGTCTATGACCCTGAGCGATGCCATTGCAAATATTCTTCATGAAGAAAACACTAGAGAAAAGACAGCACCAAGTTACAGTTTGAAGAGCGTAAATGGGCCTGTCATCTATAACTCATCTCTGAACTCCAGTGCGATTATTCTTCCACCAGCATTGCCTAAACGTGAACCCATTCGTAATGGTTCCAATTTTAACCAAATGATATATGATCCATTAAAAGACCCCAGTCATGAAAAGCTGGAACAGCAGTGCAGAGAACAGCAGTTCAAAGGGATGTCTTATCCTCCTAAATCCCCTCACCAGCCCTTGTACACAACACGTGTAACCAAGCCACCCCTGACTCCTTCAGCTGTTGGCCATGAAGGTTTTGCTTACATTGATGCCCAATCGGAAGAGATTCTCCCGGAGTTGCCCCAAGGCACATGTGATGAACATATGAGAGAGAGCTTAAAACTTGTTAATCTTAAAGATGACCCAAGGCAACCAGTAGCTGCCAATTCTGGCTCAGGATCATATATGAGGGAGGGTGTGAACAAAGGGGAGGATTGGAAATGGTTCAGACAGATGCAGGAGAATGGGGACCTTCCAGCCTCTAACCATACAAAAATAGTCCACACCTACATAAATAGTCCCACTCATGTAATTATTCCTCCGCCAATTAATCTCAGAGCTGCTAAGCATGGCCAGCCAGCAAATTCAATTGATCACGATGAAGGTATTGAGCAAGATTTATATCCAGGGGTATCCAAGTCCTTCCAGAATAGTGCAAAGTATGGATATATAAGTGGCCAACCAGCCATTTCATCAAACAAAGGCAGTCCTAGCCTTCCACCAAATTCAGACAACGGTTACAATACTGGCCCACAAAACTCACAGATTTACCATGCACCTGCCGTCACTATAGATGGTGCCAACTACCAAATGCAAACATTCACAAATGCCTCCAGGCAGAGGATGATGCCCCCTCCCATACCCTCCCGTGCTCTGAAACCCAAAACAGTTCCAGAAGAAGACATCTTAGATGGAAACTACTTTAGGTCTGCACCAAGTGTACCTACTCCTGCCAGTACTCAGAGTAACAGCGGAATTATTGTATATGGCGCTCCAAAGTCTGTACCAGCAGTCCTGCCTCAAACCTCAAACACAGAGCCCATCTTGCGCAGTAAGAAACTTGCAGCTGGCAAATCAAACTCTCTGAAATATCCAGAGGAAGGAAATTCTCTGCTTCAGCGGGTATCGCAAAATCGGACTGCACGCAGTATGGATATGACTGTAGGTTCACACTGGCAATGTCAGTCTTGCACAACTCTGAATTCAGCCTCTGAAAACATCTGTTGTTCATGCTGCCATAGCCGACAAGGGCCAGATGTTAGCCACCCGGCCTTTTCTAGGGCAAAGAAGGAATGCAAGAGCTGCACTTTTCTCAATGAATCTGACAAAACTCATTGTGGTGTCTGTGCTGCAAAGCTTCAAGATTATCCGTACACCTACAACACATAGTGCAACTTTCTGATGGTCAAGTTGTATAAATTTACTTCCTGGTGTACATGGGCTCTTTTTGCTTTCTCTTCTTCCACTGTGACAATATGTGCTTATATGAATTTGATGTCTGACAGTTCATTGTCAGAAGAGTAAAGAAGATATACATATATGGTACTTCTAAACAAAAGAAGAAAATTATTTCACCCTTATTTATTTTCAAGTAAATTTTCTCTTCCTTTATCTATATTTGGGTGCCTTGCTTGGTTTTTCTTTCTTTTTTTTTTTAAATTGGTTACATGCTGTCTTCTCTTTTCTCTTTTAATTTGATTTAGCCGGGAGCCCATGTGGACTTGGCCAGAAGTGCTTCAATTTCTTCTCTATAAGGGCACATCCAGCCTTGTCTCCTTGAAATACTGTTATATATGTGCCAGACTTTGTTTGATGCAAACTTGTGTGATAAATGCAGAAATATTTCCTTTCATTTAAAAGAACTTAAGATGGCGTGTAAATCAACATATAAATCAGTGTTTGCATAAGTGTTTTTGCAGCTGCATGATTTGAATTCTTGAGGAAATTTTGAAGCTGGCTCAAGGTTTATGACAACATTGATTTGTTCATCATTACCTTATGTGACAAACACAGTTTTGAATGTTATACACAAATATATCAGAGATGTCAGTTGCTACTATTAGAATTCATCTCATATTTCTCATGCATGCAGTCCAGCTCATGACTGGCTGAAAGGTAACCTCATTAGTTTTTATTCATCAGCATTCATAATCTTAACAAGCTTCAAGTATCAGAGAAAGAGATTTGAGAATCATTGCTGATCAGAATGCAGTGTCAGTGCTTTCTTTGTGAATGGGCAGTGTAATATTTGGGAAAGATTTAAGCATTTACAATACAGGTGCATAACTTTGCAGGGTGGGGTGGGGGGGTGGTAAATTTGTAGTGATCTGAAATTTAAAATGATATCATGTTTGTACTGTGTGCAGCTATTTGTTTCACCACATGTAGATATTGACAGTTGTGAAATTGAATTACATCTAAACTTATGTCTAGGATTTGGTTTTATCAGAACATCTTGGGTGTATTGCGCAGATACAGAAAATTTGAGTAAGGAGACAGCTGGTTTACTGCACATTTTCTTTTCAAGAGACAGTGATAGAGCTGTGGCAAATTGTTGCTGCTGATGTCGAGTTCTAATCTTTCAATGATGCAGCTGTGTCAAGTTTACTAAGGCGATATGCTTCAGGAGAACAACAGAACTTATTCATGACAGCAATTCTAGTATAACTGGTGGAAGCAAATCATTGTGGCATTTAATAGTGCTGCAGTTGTTTTCTAGTTGTCTTAGATTTTTCATTCACTCTGACAGTTTTACATTTGAATAGTGTATGCATCTTCTGTTTTCCACAGAGCTTGATTTGATTTTTTTTGATTTGCCTGCCTGGTTTTTTGTCACCTTGGCTTGCTTTGTCAGATTCAGGAGTTTTTACATGCAATTTCATGCCAATCTACTTCCCTCTCTCATTAAGTTAAAAAAATTTCAACTGAAATATGACTACCATACGTCGCTGTAGCTAGTGAAAAGAATATTGTTATTCCATGATACATGAACATGGTAAGCACACTAAATTGGGGGCAGAAAATGACAGTAGCAAATACACGATGTACATACATCATTAAGATATAGATGTCCATGTATACTATTGTACAATAGCTCAACGTCTTTCAGCCATAGAACATGAAATCTGAATTTAATGACAGTGCATTGGAAAATAAGACAATGAAGCAGACTTGGGCTTTATGAAAAGATGTTTTAGGACAGCTTTGAGCTCCAACTGTTTCATGAATGCCAAAGCAGTGATCAGTGTTCATGAGCTTGCAAGAGGATGTGGTTTGTTTCCAGGCTGTTAATGTGAGATATTTGAAAACTGAGAATGTGTTTACAGCCAGAGACATGGTACCAAACAGAGCATCAGCTAGTCTTGAAATTTACAGGGTTCGCACTAGGTTTGCTCATTTTGCATGAGCGTACACAATAACACTCTAAAATTGCATAAAATATAATCATTTTTGTGTAAGCATATTCTGGAAACAAGCAGGAACAAAAGTAAAGCCCAGGCAGGACAAACGTAGAAGAACGAAGACAGTGGATAAGAAAAGAGACATGATAACATTCAAATTATAAACATGGTTTAACTCACCACTATGGTGGCAGTAGTGACCAGTGCATATTCTTCTCACAGTATTTGCTGTGGGGTCATTGATATGAATAAAGCCTCTGCTTTGGGGAAGAGGAAAGCTTAGTCTACATATCCACCAGTGCATAGGTGTATAAAAGCTGCATTTAGGCAAAGTAAAAATGCATTTCATATGAGTGTGGACTCTGAATTTCTGGACAGATTTTCTTCTGGTCATCTGAGGTGCCTTTTGTGAATTTGATAAATTTGATATAGGTATGCAAGGGGTTGAGAATAGTTGATGATTGTATCAGAGTAATCTTGTTTTTCAGATGTAGTCAGATGAAAGATCCCAAGGTGTCAGTAATACAGTATATACATGAAGGGCTTCATGGCAAAATGCATTATACACCATTCGGGGGTTGTGGCAAAACAGACCAGATTCAAAGCATATTTTTATGTGAAAAGCGAAACATAAGTCTTAAATAATATAGATCAAATGTTCTTCTATGGAATGGAAATATGCATGTATACTAAATACTCCTACTGCTACATGAAGTATGTAGAATAAGCTAAAAATTCATATTGGTGGATAACGCGTTTTGCCATGAAACCCTTCACATGTATATATATATATACATATATTGAGATTGTGTATGTGGTTAACTCAGTGTTGATTTGAGTGCGCTACGGTTTATTCTGGATTTCCATTTTGAGGGCGTTGGTACTATGAAATTTGGTGCTGATGAGATTTAGCATTCTTTATTTGTTTGAGTTTTAAGTCTTTTGTTAGCCTAGTGCTGTTTCATCACTTCATCACTTAAAATATTGTTTTCCATGTTTGAACAACAATCCCTCCCCGTTTCTTTCACCCTCTCTCGCCCAAAAACTTAAATCTCTTTATTTGACAAAGAAGCTATGTATTTAACAAGTGACAAAGAATGAAGGGTAACCTACACAATGCCTTAAAAGTGTGTTTCCAGACATACATCCATTAGGGATAAGCACAGTGAGCCACGTTAGAAGTCAGATTTGTTTTCATTATGTCAAAAGCTTAAATAGGTTCTCAGCACTATTACCAGTGCCACGATGTCAAATTCTTTTCATAATGATTCTTTCTCTTGGACTTGGTACCAAGAATTAAGAAAGGGTGGCTTTTGCTCAAAACATCCTCTAATTAACACATTCACAATAACAGAAATCATTTGAATTCACACTAAAGATGAGGCTTCAGACAGGCAGTATAATAGAATAGAAATCCTTGCACATGAACGGAAAGTACGTAACAAGGGTGGAGGAAGCATTACATTTAATCTTCCATGTGTTTTAACAAAGTGAAAAATCACACAGTTATCAGTTAACTAAAAATAACAGTCATCAATTGACGACGGGCTGGTTAAAACCAATGATGATCAGTAACAGGCCCAGATTAGATTAACAGCTGTAATCATTTCAGTGATTTTAAATGTTATCTGTCAACTAGTCAAAAATATTCATTTGATTGATTGTATCTAAACACAGTCATCACAGCGTGACCAGAACCATACATATTTAATTATTAGTGCATCATGTAAGCTTTTGTAGAAACAAGGACATTAAATGCTTTTTTTTTTTAATTCTTCATTTTAAACCTCCCAAAATTTGCAAAAGGAACTGCAAAATTTGCATGCCAAAAGTGATACGATTTGCGCCTTGATTCGCAACTTTTGCAAAAATAGCGCTGGAACTTTGTTACTTTACGTCTGTTTATCACAAGTCGCATTATTTACTGCCATACCGTTGCAGAGTTGCAGAAACATAACATATTTTCTTTGACGTTGACGTAAAGGCATTTTCGACCACACTGGGCAAAATTTGCGCCAAATTTGCAACAAAAATGTCTAACTTTGTGAAAATTTGCAAAATTGCAGCACAGCCTCAAGTACGTGGAATTTTGCGGTAATTTGCGACTGCGATTTTCTACGGGAACAAATCAGTGATGACCTTCCCCCCCTCCTCCCCCCCACCCGTTCTCCTACCCCGTTTAATATGATCAATGAGATGAGCCTGTGCTATTTTCCTCATCCAAAAAACGACGGTTTATGTGAATCATTTAGATCCGGGAAAGCGTTGACAGTTTGTATGCACAGCTCACTGCTTCTTGGAAACCATCAACGTAGTGGTAATATTGTAACAGATTCAGACAGCGTATGTTGCACACACAGCTCCATTAACAAGTAATGCTCAGCAATCGGCTTTGTGTACATGACTTCTTGGGGTCGCCAGGGGACCAGATGGCGCCCCTGAAAAGGCACGTCTTCAGCATTATTGCGCTGGTCGTGTACGACCCTCGATCAAAGTCCGGTTTGATTGATACGCAAATGGAGCGTTGGCTTCGAAAAAGAGCAGAAGGCGCTCCTTCAGCACTTCACTGAAATGATCCTGAGTAGGTTAAGAACGAAATACATTGTGTCCCCCAGGATCGTAGAAAAAAATAGAATACAGTAACTTGGTATTCACATCGACCTATTTACTTCATCGACCTATTTACTTATTTGGTATTCACATATTATACAGTTGTTTTTGGTTGTTTTTTTGTTTTTTTTTAAGATAAACCAATATTTCGAACCCCATTCGTGATCTGGCTCTTAAGGCCAGTGAAGTGTTTTCATTACAATCATTTTCAAGAACTTCCGCAACCTGTAATTGTCACATTAATCGGAACTAGTAGTATGAGATATCCAGTTTTTAGAGGTGGACGATCTACTACGGTTGATTAAAAAGAGGTTAAACAAGGCGAAGATCGCGGTATTGCCAAGTATCCCGTACGCACAGCTAGATGCACGACATAGAAATAGATCTCAAGCATTTTAGAGAATCAGAAAAATAGACAGAATAGAGAGAAATTCTAGAGAATCAACAATGAGTTGTTATGTTCACAGTGTGATCCATTCTTCACAATCTGTCAAATGAACGAGATGTATAATTCTATAAGGCATTGATAACCAGTTTCCCTATGGCATCAATGAAAGCCCTATTTTTTTTTTTCATCTACTAGACTTTTTTTTTTATCCGAGGCACCGTACCAACGACCCTTTTATTGATCAGTATCTGTCCGATTATCGCGATGTATTCTTTACGTGTAACTCCAGCATCCGTCATCTTTCATTGTTCGTTTACTATTGATATTGAGCTGTCCTTGCGGAAAATTGCATTTCAAATCCCCAAAATCTGCATCAGGTATTGGAAAGTTTGCATGCAAAAAGTGGTAAAATTTGCGCCAAAGTCTGCAAACTTTGCAAAAATACATTTGTAGCTTCGTTATATTTAATACCATGTTGCATTGTTTTCTACGATTCCGTTGCAAAATTGCAGAAATGAAAAACATGTTCAGTATCCCCGTTATCTCAGTGTTACAATCGTGACATAAAATGTGCATTGTTCGGCCAAAATTTGCAAAATAAAATGCACCAGATTTGCGGAAAATGTGTAAATTTGCGGGGAGGAGGAGACAGATTGCGGGAAGTAAAGTGGCATCTCAATGTTAGATTTCGTTTCTTGCAAGACCACCGAAACAACAGATTTTGGGGGATGCGAAGTTAACGAACAAGTGTAAAAAAGGGGTGTCCAGCTGTTAACAGTGGCCTTACAGCCGTGCATGGTTTTTGTTTTGTTTTTGTTCTTTCCTGAATGAATTAACTCAACATTGCAGTTTCGAGAAAGTTGTTACGCAGTCTTGAGAATAATGGACGCCAGACTTGCTTTATGCACCGGATGTGTATACTAGATCCAGATTCATTTTTTTTTTTTCATTTTTGAATTGGGTGCACGGGCAATTTCGAGTCGGTTAGATCGTAGGAGTGATAGTGTACGAGAGAAATAGGACATGTATCAGCGTTTGATTCAGAATTCGTTTAGCTTAGGCAAATCGCTGGCGATTAGCAAGCGGCGTATGTAAGATGTCAGCATGATCTTGAATGCAAGGTTGAGCGATGTGTTCAGTACTCAGTTTTGCTTTCTGTGATGCATAGATGGTTTTCATTTTTCAGTGTAAAGTCGACCCGTGAAGGGCGTGAAGTAGGAGTGGGGACCGTATTGATGTGTTGGAAACAGCATTGATGTGTTGCAATAGGCAATAGTACATCACAGTAGTTCAGGAATGTGCTATGCACGATACTACAAAGATGGGAAGAAGGGTCGTGAACTCGCACATTATGACTCTACAAAGAATACTATGAAGACAAAAAAATTGAGATACAGTGGCCGTATGCGTTAATACATACGTCAATTTAATGTACTGCGTTAACTTCAGTGAAAACTGCTATTGCTAATGTTTCGGGTTTCCCATGGTTATTGCAGTGCGTTACTTAACATAAGGATTATGCATATGGCCACAGATCTCTCTCAAATAAAGTTGGATCCATGATCCCAAAGAAGAGATTATTACAGAATGGTTGTACAGTATACTTAGATTACTAGGACGATTTTACTATCTTTGACGGCTTGATCGACCATCCCAAGATGCATCGCACGACCCGTTACTAGGCCATTACCACATCCTGTTAAAGGGTTGCACGTATTCGTTTTCTCGTTTCGAATCGTTTTTCACCTCATGAGGCGTCATTCTATCACAGTACCACGGGAAATACCTGTACATTCTACAGTATTTGCAGACTTGAAGCTCACTTGGAACGAGCTTGGAAAGATGGGCCAAGACAGGGAAAGATGGAATTCGCTTGTACGTGGCCTATACCCTGCTGGGGGTGAAAGGCATGATGATGATGATTTGCAGACTGATGTATTTTTGCAGTACAGTATTTTATCGTGCCTTTTTATGGGATTAGTATTATAGCACTCCATTCTGTAGTGTAAGTGGAGCACTTGATCCCGCCTCTCAATGATTCATTTAAGGAATAAGTATCGCACTATCTGAGAAGATTCATTTGAGAAATATGTGTATCTCTTAAGGAGAAATTCTGACGTTTTTTTGTTGT
>JAWQUT010000157.1:522570-533784 GCA_033807755.1 Ellobium chinense
ATACCTGATACCTTAGCTGGCTGACGTTTGTATATATATATCTTTTGTGCCACCATCTTTTTTTCTTATCTTCGCCCGCCTTCTGGTAGCGGAGGATGAGAGTATGTTACTATGTAGCCATGAAATTTTCATTTGAGGAGCCCCACACTCCAGTAAGAAAAGAGGGCATTTTGTATTAGCAGACTTCCGGCCATGTCTGTTATAATAATCGACGCTTTGCTCTTTTGTTCCCATACTTTTGTTTGAGTACTTCTGGGAAGGCGAAAATGAAACAGGTTTGAATTCTTGCTGTAGAGAAAATCCAATACTTCTCTTTCGTTGCATTTTTCGAGGTTTCGTAAGTAAATGACTCTGAATTGAAGGAAAAGAAATGAGGTTTGAACCCTTACAATGTGCGAAATACTTACTAGCACTCTATGTACTGCACTGTACATGTATGTTGTAGAGATCGAACATAAAGATGGTTTGTGTTAGTTCCAGTTCCAAAATGTTGGTCTGGCGAAAGCGGGTTCTGTGCAACCCAACACTCCACAGCATATTGTGGGTGTAGTCAGGCTGTCTCTACCCTCTGCGGGATGCTGCTGCTCTCTCGCAAAGAAAAGTAGTCTAGGGCCATATAAATCACAACACTAACTTTGTGCGCCGACGGCAACTAGGCAAACTTCACTGATGTTTTGGGGATTTCCCGTAGTTTCCGACTTTTGTCTATATATGGCAATAGTAGAAGAGGGTGTTTCCGGAAGGACCGCGATAGAGTATATTTATTTTTAAAGACTATGTGTTTGCGACCCTTGTGCATTGTGATACATGCACTGTATCGTCCGTCTTCGCATAGGACTGACCAGTTTCAAGTTTCACTCTTCAGATCAGACATAGTCAGTCTGGCCGGTGATATGCGAGGACCGCCGGTATGCTCGGTATACTCGTGTTAAGGGTCGACTTTTAAGACTGCCCTTTGCTTTGAATTTCGTCTGTTTTCGCAGTGGTTAGAACAGATGTGATGTTTGCGAGATTGGAATGTTGTTTATTATTATTATATAACTTATCTCATTTTTTAAAAAATAAATCGATGTTTCAATGTGGCTATGTGGATATGATTATGCAATGTTTTGAATAGTATAAATACTGTATGTATTATGTAGACGCATTAAGTGTGTTGTTGAGTGGCTCAGTGTGTAAAATTCGATTATGTGTTTGCATGATGATAATGACTTAGTAGGATAGTTGACTAATAAAGTTGCTTTGTAAGTGGTCATGTCTGCTGAGACCGCGGGCGGTATTGGTTACAGTTGTAAGTCCATTTTGTCAAGACTAGAGTTACGACTGTAATCAGTACCGCCCGTGAAACGGTGCTGTGGATGGATGCGTGGATACATGTATATATATAGAATGTGTATAATCTTTGGCCAGGACAGTAGTAGTAAGCTAGTGTGGGATGAGCAGCATCAGGAGCGGAGTTGCGAGTCCATGAGATATTGGGTGGAAGAAGGGTGCAGGGCTGAAACCTCCTTATTACAACATGAGAGTGAATGAATGAGGAAGAGGAAAGAGAGAGAGAGAGAGAGAATGTCAGTAATTTCCACGGAGACATTTTGTGCTGGATTCATAATATAATCATGGTAATGATATTGTTTAGGAGTGGGGGAGGAGGGGTTGGAATTGGAAACGGCGTAAATTATTTCTTGCGGACGCTCGCCTTCTGTGGTGCGATCTCAAATCGCGCCAAGAAAATGACAGTGTATCCAGTTTTATCAGGCAGTTTGCAAGCACTTAGTGCAGGGCCCTTGAAAATGCTGGTACGTAGGAGATGATACTTTTGTACTTTTGCTTATAGGTCAATCCGGCACTGTCTGTGGCTAAGTTGTGATTCTTATTAGATGTCTGTACATCACTTGTATGATTGGTCTGATATTCAGACCTCTGAAAATAAATGTGCCAGAGAGTCTAGATTTGAAATGGCATTCATCTGGGTTTTGCGCATGCATATTTCAGCATATTTAGGCCCATCTAAGAACTGCTCGATCTGAGGACTCAAGCAGGCAAAGAATTAGCGCGATTACTGCAACTGCCCGCATGTTATATGGCGTCAGTGTATCTCTGACGTATGAGACCGTAGCCCTCAGATCCAATATTCTTATTAGTCTTATCTTTGACCAGTTCCAGAAAAGAAACTAATGCGTGTTATTTTTTTCCATACGTACTGTTTTGCTGTATATTTTGTGAAAATGTTTGACCTAGGAATGGATGCATTTCAGGATGTCTAGTGTACATGTTTGAAGAGCTTAGCGCAAGATGTACCCTAGGCGAAGACACCGTTATGTACATAATATAGGTTTATGTATATGCCAAAGATATGAGCATATTATGATAAGCTGCTATCATTTATCACTGTTCCACTGAGTTCTTGATGTTACATCTCACCACAGAAAAAATTGACTAGACACTCGACGGCCATTCTGAAACCAGGATTAAACTTTCGACGATTTGCGCTTATGGAGTGTGTGCCTTCATGTACCAGTTAAGCTTAATTTATGACAACAGTTAAGGACATTCCCATCTAGAGCTTGGGTTAGGGTTTGAGGCAGGGCTTGGGCTAGTAATGAGGGAAAACAAAAAGCAAACTTGAGACAATCCGTAGACATTATCTATGTCTAGGAACTCTCCTGTGTGCTTTCTCTTTTCTAATCCTCCTACCCCTCTCACATCCGAAGCCCAAATTAAGCTCTAGGCCGGAGTGTCCTGGAATATTGCCAATGAAAGAAATCACACAGTCAGATGTACTATATTACATATGGCATGCTTCAAGTTATACGTTAGCTTTATGCATGATTTCAAGGCAGTATCTTAGAACTCTCCCAAGGGCCTAATGCTGATGTTTAAGGGCGGGGGTCGAATCCCGAAAGTCCGCCAATTTTGGTAAAAAAAAAAAAAGGTCGGGAACTGATACCTCTCCGAATTTATGCTCGCTGATTGGTTGAAGGCATCGCATGCAGTGTGCAAATACAACGTCTTTGGGCACCTGTGAAATGTCTAGATTGTCACAGCAGTTGATCCCGATTCGTGTGATTGTACCTCTGGAAAAAATATTGAATTTCTCCCGGAATTCTCTTGGAAAATGATTTCTGATTTGAGGCATGAACTGTGCTGAGAGATAAGTACATCTCTTCTCTCTCTGAGATGGTAGAGCAGTATGTTTTGCGGAGGGGGTTGGAACGATACAGATGGCTGGCCGCGCAGTAGAACTGTCTCAGTTGCCAGCCAGCATAGGTACTCTCTCTCTGAGCATTGCGTGTATGAAAGGTTTTTTTTCTTTCCCGGAGGGAGGTCATCAATAGGTCATCTACTTCATCGATTTGGAGTCAATGCATACAGACCAGATTTGGAGGAGTTTGATGTTTGTGTGTGTGGTTTGATGCCCATTGTGATAGTTGAAGAGGTTATAGTAAGAACAATCATACTGCGCTATTTTTGAGCAATTCATAAAAAACATGATAGATATGCAACGATAAAACACGGTCTAATCACTTCAACCAACTAACGATTATACAGTGTTTTGTGATTGCACAGCAGATCTAATCCCCATAAATTTTTCATGTGGTTATGACCCGAGTTTCTTTAGTGGTATAACATGCACAAGTATACCCTGACAGCCCTAACGTTGCCTTTATTTCTTCTGATGCTAACCCCAATGATTGCTTTTGTTGTTGTTAATATTGTTTTCGCTAATATTGCGGGTTCAAATTCGTTAATAAGTTTTGTCAAGCTGCAAGGTTATGAGATCATAATTATGTATTATGTTATGTATTCTGGAACTGAAATAAATGTGAAATGTGTTGATAAATCTGTGTCAGACTGCGTGTGTATCTCCCTTCTCATTCTCTCTCTCTCTCTCTCTCTCTCTCTCTCTCTCTCTCTCTCTCTCTGCTGTCCTCCCTTCTTTCTATGGTTCTCTGCTTTCCTTCCCTTCATTTCTTATTATTTTCTGTACCGAAATGTTCTGGTTGGAAAATACACTAACACTACTGGGCATTCCTATGTTTTTTATCCTATGCTCTATGCAAGGATTTTTTTCGAGGGGTAAGAAGGAGATGAGAGTATTAATCCTGTTACAGTAGTCAATTGGGATTTGAACCCTCAGAGAACCAGAAGTCATAAAGCAGCGTTGCCAAGTGGTTAGGACGATGGACTCAAGAGCTAAAGATTATGGGTTCAATTCCCCATCATGGTCATGTTGTAAATGCCATGGAAAAGCATTTTTTGGGGACATTTTCCTCAGTTCACCCGTCTGTAAAATGGGTATCTGGCTATAGATTTCCTTTTTGTGCAAGAGCGACAAGACCTTAATTTCCAGTGAATGGTTTCCTAGGTTTTTCTCAGGGCTGCCAGACTCGGCTCTTTTGGAGCCAAATACCACATTTTTGGCTCGCTTTTAAAGCCGTTGGCTCCCAAATAACTGACTGGCCTTTTGGCTCGTTTTTTGTTGTTTTTTTTTTTGTGCCCCAACGGACTTTAGATCAAAACTGACTGAATTTATTTGCTAAAAGTATTTATACTTTTCTGAAAGTGTATGGTATATCAAGTGACAAGGCTTCTGTCGTAATTGGAACAATAAACACCTATTAAAGAACGATTCCAAAAGTGCATTCATTAAATAGTCGTTTTTTAGGCTCTAATGTATGCAGAAAGATTGATGACAATTATAATACCCACGTATATCCATTACCAAAGCAGTTCGTAGTAAATATTTTGTCTTAATGTGAAATCCTAATCCAAGTCGGCCATTGACGGTTTTAGAGGGCTGGTTGGATGCAAGTGGTAGATTACCCCCCAAAAAAAATCACCACTGCTATGCCCTTGACAAGGAGTCATCTGTGGAGACGCCAATACACGGATGTAGGTGTTTATAAACACAGTGAAACACGTTTCGACTATGAGCCATGGGGAAATTTCACGGTAAATCCTGAACGAAACTGCGTTCTGCGTTAAGTCCTTCCGTCCGTGAAAACCTCTTTAATCAGTCAACCATTCAAAATGCAGTAGAACAAGATTCATGTTCCCACTACTGCGCAACACGTAAGGACTCTAGATTATAGGTGTGCCAAATTATTAACCATTTAAATTCACCACAAATCTAAATTAAGCTTAGATCTGCTTACTATAAAGAGCAACCCCTTTTCAATTCGAGGGATAAAAATAGCTTCAGTGGCCAAACCGGTCACTATGGGTTAATCATACGGTAAGGTGTTTTCGTGTGCCAAATGCTCGTCTAGCAGCTTTTGCCTGTGTCCTGTTTATACACTGAAGATAACCGCTTTGAAAGAATGAGAAAGGCATAAAACCTGGAGCGAAAGTCATGCATGTCTGACAGGTTGCTGTCTAATGCAGACGGAAATACAGGAACGCATTTATTTCTTTCAAATACACGGATCAGATATCATAATATCGTATTGTCGTGTCGCTCAAAAGGCGTCAAACGAATTTGCATGTACATGTATAACGATAATTATGATATCTGTGCAGACATGGTGGAGAAATTAGGGGAGGGTAGGGTGAGATCACAGCTTCACTCTATCCTAAGCTACTAATCGATGATCACATTTGCCACTGAAAGGTTCGATTTTCTCTCGACTCCACCTCTTTTAGTTCTGGGTCGAGAATTCCCTTCAGTCCCGTCCCCTCCCCCTCCCCCCCTTTTTTTTTTTTTTTTTTNTTTTTTTTTTTTTTTTTGTGAAAACGATCCGCCTCTGCCCTGAAGAACAGGACATAAATAGATTATGAAATATGCCTTTAATAATATGTTGTTAACTCAAGGATGACTTAATGTGTTAACTTGTTATATATACAAGAACAGTTTTAACCTCAGAGGTTCTCAGATTTGCAGGACATACATACCTCAAAATTCCATCCGGTCTCCTCATCTGCCGGAAATGACAACGCTATTTAGAGAAGGAGTACACGTACTAAATGAGACCGTTCTTCTGTGCCATGACCTTTTTTTTTTTCCAAGTGTGTGTGTAGGGAAGGTTTGGTAGAGGGGGCGGGGNGGGGGGGGGGGGGGGGGGAGCTTGCGCTATAAATTACATATTGCACGATAAAAATGACAGGAATTATATAATTATATAATTCATTATAGGAATGAAGTGGTGCTGTAGGCTAAACTTGCAGAATCTGCACATTTTCGAAGCCAGGACACGAGAGAAAATTATGTGTAACAGTCACACCAAAAAGGTCCTACTATCATCCCTTGAGAGCCTGATTGTCTGAAGTATCAATCTGGACGAAATCGAGTTAAATCACAGCGCTGGACATCTTGGCATTTCATATAACCTTTTCAATGTTGTTTTATCTACGTACATACAGACAAAACAATCAGAGTATTTTGCCATGTCAAAGATGTTATCTAAGAAGCAAAGTTAAAATGATGTCAATATTTTTAACTTATCATTTGACATTTTTCCCAATAAAGTGTCGATGGTACTTCAGACATAATTAGGTCCTCAAGGAGGAGTGAGGCAGAGGGGGATGGGGGAAGAAAGGGGGGGGGGATAAAAATGGAGGTCTGTGTTTAGAAATAATAGTTCAGCCAATGATAGATTTACACATTCACACCTTTATATCCATTGTAACAATCGTTACGAAATATGGACTTCGACACCGTTGGACAGTATAGCAGCAGACAGATCGATAGACATTCAAACAAATGAACAAATAATCAGAAAAATGGACGGACAATCAGACAGACGGATAGAAAGACATATCAACATCCTAACAGGAGAAATATTTCAGTCTGCAGAGATGAAAGATCTAATTCATTATCGTCGCAGAGAAAAAAAAATGCAGACAATAATGGTTTGAAGCGCTCACTTTGGAACTCATGTCTGCCTATTATTTCAGGGCTGTGCGGAAATGAAGAAAAAACTACATTATTTTACATAGTGGAAGTGGACATAGTGAATACCTGGATGAGAAAGCTGAGTTATAAAGAAGATGTGATAAAAATAATCCCCTTGCGAAAAATCGCAAGTAGTCCATACGTTTTTATTAAAATAATATACAGTTGTTTTCGCCCGGTCATCAACCCTGGTCCGACAAAAGGGCTTATTTTTGCCAAAACTGCTTTTGAAAAAGTCTGAGCGGTTCTGTTTGAATATTGCTCTTTGCTTCACCAAAATTATAATCTCTGTAAACTTATCAACGGCATTTGGCAAAAGTATGTTGTTGAGAAATGTTGATTGAATTGACATACAGAGCATGAATATGCACTAGAATATTTTTGACTGGAAAGCCACGTATAGGCGCTTTTGTCAGCAAACGTTAAAACAGTGGCCGGTTTAGACTTTGTGAGATTTCAATCTACAGAGGTCCTTGACACCTCCTTGTTTTCAACAGTTACACACTTGAGATGTCGCAGCAGAGCATACAAAACGGGCGAAAAAAAAAAAGGCAGACAGACAGACAGACAGACAGACAGACAGACAGACAGACAGACAGACAGACAGATAGATAGATAGATAGATAGATAGATAGATAGATAGATAGATAGATAGATAGATAGATATTGTGTATATCTTTGCATGTCTGTGTGTTTTACTTATTTAATGACAATGTACTGGAAATGAAATGTATAAATTATGCTATATCAGTGACAAGGAACCTGCTTTGTATCTTATCGTTTGCTGTTCACACGGTGCATGATTTGCAACATGAAAAACGTTGTCAAGTGTTAGGGCTAGATTTAATTATACCTTTCCTCTTCAATTCATACAGTGCATACTTTATGTCTGACGTCTTCTGACAAAAAGGTATGTTACTTTTTCCCGCAAAATCACTGGTGATTTTTTTTTCTGCACATATTCGTGATCAAAATGTCAATATATCCATCTTTCAACAAAATACGTTTAGTGAACCCGTAAAAGGACACTCCTGCCATAGAAACAGAAATTAGATGATAACTTCCTTAAAGCAAAGAGGTATCAAACAGAACCATGTAGTTGGTTTTTTTTAAGAGCTTCGGCAAAGATAAGCCCTTTTGTTGGAAGACGTTGGGTGTGTTTTAAATGCTAGTTAAATTTGCTATTAATATTATTATACTCGTAGAAACAAAACTAAAAAAAAAAGAGTTGGAATTTGTATGATCCCAACAGATTGTTAGACACGAAACTGTAGGCTTTTACGTAAAAATCCTAGTCGATAGAGGAGCATGGGTGAAGAAAAGATATTGCGAAAACAGTGTTCTGTTATCTGAAAAGTCATACAGTTAGGAGGAAGTTGCATTTAAGTGGACTGTCTGTAGGTTGAATGTAAAGGATAGTTTATAGCACCTCACAGAGTATAACAATCGTCAGTTGTCGAGAGCTCTTGCCATATCGTGACTCAGACTTGTTTATTATTTTTCATTTCCTGGCTTTGTTGTTGTTGTTGTTGTTGTTGTTGTTGGTCTTCTTCTTCTTCTTCTTTGTCTTCTTCTTCTTCTTCTTCTTCTTCTTCTTCTTCTTCTTCTTCTTCTTCTCCTCCTCCTCCTCCTCTTCCTCATCTTTTTTATTTTCTTCTTTTTCTTCTTCTTCTTCTTCTTGTGATTTTCTTCATTGTCATGTCTCGTAAAGTGCAGAACACATTCGGAGATATTGTTAAAATGTTGTCTCCAATTACCGGAAATCTCCCACCAATATGTCCCGATTTTTTTAAAATTATTATTGCGGTTTGCTGCGCACGCATGTCACTTCCTGTCCAGATAAATCTGTGAAGTTTGCAGACAAAAGTTGCCGAGTTGGCAATATAAGACCAAAATTCTGCCTCTTGGTTATTTTGAATTACGGTTTAGAAGTAAAAATTTAAAAAACGCAATTACAATTAGAAATGACCTCTTCCATTATCTGAACGCAATCGCTTGCGTCATTCGACATGACCACGTTCTCTCAATGACTGGCTCAGATGCAGTGTGTGTGGACGGGCACACAGGCTAGTGTATTAACTGTGTTATGCATTATGATGAGACTTATGGCGCGAAGGTCGCATTGCAAGTCTGCCAATTTTTCTGGGATGTTTCTAGACCTATAGTTGCAATATTCTCCTACTCGTCTGATCGGTGATACACTGATTTTATCTGTAGGAATAGTAGTATGTAAGTGCGTAGCTATACTATACTATAATATAAGTTTGGTAGCCCCCTTCCTTTCCCCGTTTCTTGGGTGGCGCCGGGAAACCTCAGCTAGTATGTATAAAATGTTTATGCGAGGGCCAGTAGAGTACGCAGACAAGACGCAGACCATTTCTCTCTTTCTGTCGAATCTTTCTTAAAAATAAATACGACCTGAGATATGAAACGAATGACCATCGCTGCATCTTCATACTTCCTTGCCTTTTATAGTGACTATGACTGTAGTTAACATTTATCAGGGATATGCTAAGTACAGCAGGAACTCACGACGACCAACCCCATGTATTCCTATTCTCATCAACTGGTTGCAAGGTCAGAGGACGTACGCATAACCCTTATGTTAGTTAATGCATTGCGGTAACCATGGGAAACTCCCAAAACATTAGTACTGTTTACTTGTAGTCAACGCAGTACGTCAATAAACATAATGGTTATGCACGCGGCCATATGTCCCTTATTTAGTATTTTATATTAAAACTCACAAACACAATTTCTTAGCCGTTCTTCTGGATTCGAGTTTCTGAGGTTTTACTGTAACTAACAACCGTGTTTAATCTCTTCATTACTGGCTGATCATATCTGTCTCCACTCCCCTCTTCTCTTCCCCACCCCCTCCCCCCATACCTTTCAGTTCATATATTCGCACACAAAAACTCCGTTTAACCAAAGACTATTAACAGCAGGCTATTGCGCATTGAGAAAAAGTGGCGCCTCTTTCACAGAAGGGTGCGTCTGCCCAGGTTTGGGAATTCCTGACCGCAAAAATTTGAAATTGTACCGCAGACTTCTGTGAGTGGGTTCAAGTGGTTACAACAGTCTGGCTGGTTCATTGTTCAGGCGTCATGGGCGTACACTATGAGATTTGCCGTATCCGAGCCTGACGACGTCTATGTTGCCACTCGGCTGGTTCATTGTTCAGGCGTCATGGGCGTACACTATGAGATTTGCCGTATCCGAGCCTGACTTGACGTCCGTGTTGCCACTCGGTCGATGTGCTTCTCCCTTAAAGAGAGAGTGGTTTTATCCCTATATTTCCTTTACATGATGGTGTAACAAATTTAGTGGGGCAAAAAACTATAATTTTACTATTAACATGAAGAAACCCAGCCATTTTCCCCAGTTTACCCGACGACATTTTCACGATTTTCCCAGCAACTTTCATAGAGCCATTTGACCGCAACTTAAGGCAAAATCTCTATGACTGGCAACACTGCTTCAAGTTGGCGCCTTTCAATGAGCAGAAAGTAGCGGTGACGTGGTGACCTGGTCTTACAATGTTAACCATCGCTATGTGATCACCGGAAGCTACTGACCCTCAAGGAAGATAATCTAATTCAGCTCTTCGAAAGACTTTAGGTTTAAAAGGTATATCGAAGAGTAGCAACATACTCACGGTTAAAGATATGCAAGGGAATTAATTAGATATATTTTGGAGGGATAGCCCTTGATGCACGAAATCTGCGGAACAACGTACCGGTACTCTTGACGAACAGACCAGTGGTGTACTTGCAATGGATCCGTTCAAGAGATCTTTCTGATTCTGAGCGAATTCTGCAAAAAGTGCCACCGCTAAAGTGAAAGATTTGAGTCTCATTAGATCTACATCCCAATCCTTCTTACTTTTCCCGCCTTCTTTTTTCCTTTCAAGTACTTTCTTCCCCCCATCTGCTTTGCATAAACAACAGTGTGTATGTCTCCCACTCACTACTTCATGAGTAACACTATTTTATGAGTAACACCCTTTTATGAGTAATATTAACACCCTTTCAGACAAATGGCCTGTTGAAAAATCCCTGCCCTGATTCAGTTACAATTTGTGCGAAGTTAGCTTGGAATGGGGTTTTCAAAAGATTTTTTTTAAGTTNGGGGGGGGGGGGGCAGGAGGAGGGGAGTAGACTGTCCTTGAGACCAGGTCATTTTGTGCTTTAATAAAGGAATGAAGCACGAAAGAGACTGGACCTCTCATGAAGCTAAATGTTCACAATGGCTTCACTTCAACAGTCTGAAAAACAACAAGAGAAAAAAAATGGAGGTGTAGACAGAAAAGAGCTGCGGGG